>OY723386.1:39948987-40073364 GCA_963210295.1 Ophion ellenae | reverse complement strand
ATACGAAAAGACTTTGTACATGAGAATTGAAAACTTTGTTCGTTGACATTCGATGATTTACATGTGTCGCTATGATCAGGGGAAACAATCATTATTTCTGCATCTAGCACACGTTATAAACGCCGCATTTTTACAACCACATCGTTGTTTCAACGTATCCATAGAAAAGCAAACTTGATTGACATTCATAAAGCATTCTCTCTCATCGCAAATTTTAGAAGCGAACCACGCGTAACGTAAGATGTTACCGAATATTGGCGCGGATAATTGATGATGAACAATCTAATGTATTTTTATGCAGTCTTCTCGGGAAGTTATTTCTTTTTCTTGCTCGATGAGGTAAAAGCAATTTTGTATTTTTTTAATAAAGTTTTTAACCTGACGATAAAAATATACATCGCAGGGTTGCACCAGTGGAGTACATTTAGGGGGAATTACTTTGATGCTACACGTTGGCAATCCTTCTTCATCTTGGAAGAGTTCATCGTATAATTGCGGATTTGTTTGTCCTCCCCACAGGTCAATCAGCAACTCCAAATTTTCTACGATTATGCGCTCATTAAAAAATGGCGTCCTATATGCATTTTGCATATAAATAAATAAAATTATTCACCTCTTTGCTTAATTGAAAAATGAATAACATAAAAATTGAGAAAAAGATAGAAAAAGAAAAAAAAACATCTTCACACGGGAAGTCGAACCCACGACCATCGAATCACTAGCCCGAGCTCTTGCCGCTACGCCAACCGCTGCTTGGCAAACATACTAACGTAAATGGCTTATACGGTGCGAGAGCCGCGTCAACATTTTTATTTTCTAAACGCTTGGCCATCTAGAGTTCCCACTTCGTTTACTTTCATTTGTAGCCAGGCCCTGCATGTCCTATAAATTTGAGCGAAATCGGTGATGGGGAGTAGGGAATGCCCCCTTGTGAGTTACCATCGGAATGTCAGTGCGGCTCACCGGTCACCCATCCAGGTACCAGCCTATGCTGCTCCCCCCATGGAAATTTATGTATGTAAAATATATGCAGAAAATATATGCTACATATATATATATCGGTCGCATATATAGTGACGAAAAATAGAATAATACGTATATATTCAGTATATATGCACCAAATATATGACGCATATATGACCCATATATTTTCGATATATTTTTCGGATCAAAACATATATGCTACGTATAAACACTATATATGATGCATATATGAGGCATATACGTCGCGTATAATTTCGATATATTTTCAATCTATTTTTTTGTCAGAAAAATATATCAAAAATGTATGCGTCATATATGACTCACATATGTGTCATTTATGCGTCATATATGACGCATACATTTTTGATACATATTCCTGACAAAAAATATATGCTGTGTATAAACACTATTACAGTTAAACTTAATAAAACTTAAAACTTAAACTTTAAAAAACTTAACTTACAGTTAAAGTACGCTATTACATATAAACACTATATACAGATATGATACGCATATCTGTATATATGTGGCATATATGTACCATTTATGCAGTATATATGTGGTATGTACGCAGTGTGTATGCAACATATGTGCTAAATATATGTGGTATATATGCAGGGTTAATGCTACATTTATCAATTGATATATGATACATTGATATACAGTAATACCAGGCATATACATCTCATATATAAAAACGTTACGAAAATTAGAATTTGGCACATATATGCAACATATATTTTCAATATATGGCATACATTTCACATATATTACAATTATTAAGGGGTTACCTCCACTTGCGATTTTGAAAAAATCGATTTTTTTTATTGCATTTTTTTGAAGTATAAGTATCTGAGAATATGTCCTGAAAATTTCAAGTCGATCCGAACAAAATTGACTGAGATATGAGCATTGAAAGAGAAGAATCCGCGTTGAAAGAGAAGAAGAAGAGAAACTTTAAACGCGTTTTTCTCAAAATGGCATTTCTGAAGTCGGTGACCAAGATTACTCGAACACTAATGAACCGATCTTCTTGAAATTTTGCAGGCTTATTTAATACATAAAAATGTAGTCTTTAATTGTTCGATTTTTTTTTCGAAAAAAAAATGGCCGTTTTATAGCCAAAAAACGGCCGTTTTTTTTTCGTTAAAATCGAACCATTAACTTTGACTGTCCGCCATTTTGTGAAAAATTCATATTTTTTAAAATCCTTCGATTAAAGACTAGTTTATACTTATATTTGACTAAATCCATCAACATTTTTTTTTCAGATGATTCTCTTCGCCGCAATGTTGGTCACCGCAAACCGTGTATATAAAAACATTATTTCATTGACGGCCATTTGCCACTAAACAATGTAATATTTTTCAATAAAAAAA
Organism: Ophion ellenae; assembly: GCA_963210295.1. Taxonomy (NCBI): domain Eukaryota; kingdom Metazoa; phylum Arthropoda; class Insecta; order Hymenoptera; family Ichneumonidae; genus Ophion; species Ophion ellenae. The sequence continues at coordinate 40,071,001 of OY723386.1, read as the reverse complement.
TTACTGAAAGTTCTTCAAGATGTGTTCTTTAAGATGGTATATTGATCGATTTAAAAAGTTTTGTAGTTTTCTTCAAAAAAATTCATGAAAAAGGCCTTTTTTGCGCTACAAGTGGGGGTAACGCCTTAATAAAATAAATTTGCAGTATATTTTTGCGTATATAAATTTCCATGGGGGTCGACACGGCCGTTTGATCTCAAACATCACATAAAATGGAAAAAAAAACCAGCTCGGGAGGAAAAAAGTTTCAAAAGGCACTTTACCAATGTTGCGAAAATATCACCGAGTAAAATTGACAAATCCTCGAGATATGGGAAACCGGAAATTCTGGGTTTGAAACTGTCTTTGGTATACTCGTCACTGGATCTAATTGGAAGAATCATTCATTTGACGGGCGCCGTCGAGCATCTGCTAAATTTTCACATTCCTCCGTCAAACGGTAAATCGTTTGGAGCTACGATTCACTCGAGTGCGAATAGAACAGCGGGTTGTCTAGCGAAGGAGAAAAAAAACGTAGTCCGTTGATTCATTCCCGAATATTCGGAGCCGCGGTCGTCACGATTGCGCGCCGTTGAGTTATTTTTTCATTCATGAATCGCGATAAGAGGTTCTCGAGTGTGTATTTCGATTTCAAGTCCGAAGGAATTTTAAGGATAATCTGTTTTTACCGAGGGAGGAGAGAGAGAGAGAGAGAGAGAGAGAGAGAGAGAGAGAGAGAGAGAGAGAGAGAGAGAGAGAATTATAATAGCCGTTTGGCTGGGCTCATGTGTGCGTAATAAAATTCCTGAAGAACGTACTCGAAGAAGCCGAGAGGGGGGAGGAAGAGAGTTCGAATGATAAATTGGCATTGAGGGGGCGCGCAATGCCGTCGAGTCAGACGCCCGCGATGCCGGGCGTCCTTGCTCGACTCCGGCGAATGCCGAGAGCGCGTGCATCTCCGCGTTGCTCGATACTGTGCAGGAACCTCCGAGACGAGCGGCACGCGCCTCGGGGGACGCATCACGATCAGCGTTTACTCTCCCAGACATATCTACGATGAAGGTCGTGTGCGAAGCTTGCGGAAGACTCCGTGACGTTCGTTTTCTTTCCTCTGTCTCTCTTCGTCCCTTTCCCTATCTCCCTCACTGTCGGCCGTCTTATCAATCCCTCCCACTCGGCCAGCCGCGCTCTGTTCCGGCACAAACTGAACCAAAATTATGAGGCATTCTAGTGTCCCGTCTACAAACGTCTACTTCCAGCTTGTGGATGCAACTATTGATATCTAGAGACAGATCAAGTGCAGGAAGAACCTCATTCGTTCGTGGCTGATTCGAGGTTCAACGAGGTTGGAGCTGTCAAAAGTTTGCAACCTGCTACTTGTACAAAAATACTTCCAACTGTCACAATTTGACTATCTTCTTGATTGGCAGCTGATCGTCGAAAGAGGTATCCAGCTGTCAGAGTTGAGCTATCTTCGTAATTGGAAACTGATTGTTTTTAAATGTCTCCAACTGTTACAACTGAGCCATATACCTGATGGGAAGCTGATGACTAAAAGTGCCTCCAGCTGGCACAATTGAGCTATCTTCTGATTGCAGGCTGATGGTCCAAAAATGCCTGCAGATATCACGATTGAGCTCTGTACCTGATTAGAAGCTGATTGTCTAAAAGTGCCTCCAACTAGCACAATTGAGCTGTCTTTTGATTGCAGGCTGATGGTCCAACAATGCCTTCGGCTGTCGTGATTGAGCTGTCTACCTGATTGAAAGCTGAATATCCAAAACGGCCGCCAGCTGCCACAATTGAGATATCTTCTGGATTGAAAGCTCACTATCCAAAAATGCCTCCAGCTGTTACAGTTGAGCTATGTTCTTGATTGTAGGCTGATGGTCTGGAAATGCCTTCAGCTGTCACGATTGAGCTAAACTCTTGTATGCAGGCTGATGGTCCAAAAATGCATCCAGCTGTTACGATTGACCTATCTACCAGATTGTAAGCTGAACGTCTAAAAGTGCCTCCGGCTGGCACAATTGAGCTAACTTCTTGTACGCAGGTTGATGGTCCAAAAATGCCTCCAGCTGTCACAATTGAGCTCTCTACCTGATTGGAAGCTGATTATCTAAAAGTGCCTCCAGCCGGCACAAATGAGCTATCTTTATGGTGGAAGCTGATTTCCCAAAAGTGCCTCCAGCGGTGACAATTGAGTTATCTCCTTGATTGAGAGCTGATTGCCCAACAGTGCCTCCTGTTGCAATTGAGCTATCTACCTGATTGGAAGCTCATCATCGACAACTGCCTCCAGCTGCCACAATTGAGCTATTTTCTTGATTGCAGGCTGATGGTCCAAAAATGCCTCCAGCAGTCACGGTTGAGCGATTTTCTCGATTACAGGCTGATGGTCCAAAAATGCCTCCAGCTGTCACGATTGAGCTATCTACCTCATTGGGAGCTCATATCCAAAAATGCCTCCATCTGTCACAATTGAGCTATCTCTTTGATTTCGAGCTGATTGTCCAAAAATGCTCTCAGCTCATGGCTGACTCGCTTCAACTCCCAAACAACAATTGTACCGCATACCACAGCGATTCACCCCTATAAATATGTGCATATCATCAGGCATTTCAATCTCTCAACGGCTTTGGAACAGATCACGTACGGAAGCGATTGAGATTCTCGCGTCTCAATATAGATCGATGACTCCAATGTCTTGGAACGACTCTTCGCTTACCCTTTTTGCACTATCGCTGCTCGAGCTAACTATCGAACCAACGTCACTCAAGATTCCCAAGAACTTGGCACACACGCTGCACGTTGAACGACACATGTGGTAATGAGTCGTTTATCAATCACGACCGAGTAAGCTGAAGTTAGACGGAACGCGAGAATGGCCGAGTGGCAAGCGAAACGGACGAGGCGGAGAGCGAAAGAGAGAAGAATCCAGTCATTCAATGTGGAATTCCATTGAGCGTGAAAACGACCAACTTCCCGCTTGGCCGATTCCCGCAGAGAATTCTTGTATGCGACCAGTACGACGTCCGTATTTTCTCCCAGTTCAGCCCCCTGCCCGCCTGCGAAACGATGACGATTTCCTGCGAAGCAACTCTCTTGTGGTGCCTCCTGACAAAGTTTAACGAGCAACGAACGTCCGAGTCCCCGAGCTGCCGTCATACCACGAGGGTGTAGAGATGGACTGTGTAGATGTGGCCATTTAGAATGTACCCAAGGTGGCAAGTAGAGTCCCCCCGGTAACGAATATACGCGCCTCGGCATTAATCCCCGTCTCGGGCTACACCCAAAATTGTTAGGAAGTTTGTGACTGATTGACCATACTCAGCGGAGCTAACCGATGTTCCGGAGAACGAACGAGCACAGCTTGACAACTGGTTGGACACATGATTCCAACGTGATTTTGCACCTCGCTCGCGGCAAAATCGGCTCGCTTTTTCGTTCCCTTCCTCGCCGCTCCGTGTCGTGCACACGCGAGACAAGGCAAGGCAGAGAAAACGAACAAGATGAAGTACGAGACACGCGAGTGAATTGATTGAACCGGTCAACTTTTTGCCACCGACACAGCTTTGCAACGGAGAATATAATGGAGACGAATGGCCCAGCTATCGAACGATAGCCCTGTTGCGAGTTATACCAATGCAAAAAAAAACGGCCCCCCCAAACCTGATTGCGTCACGATGCAGCCAGGTCTCGAAGTCACGAAAAAGATGGCACTGGCGCGTACTGCAAAATTGACAAATCAATTTATTTCCGTCACATGATCAATCGCTACACCTATACACGTGCGTCGATGCTCTTCGCGCATACGTGTGTTGTACCACCACCGTTGACGTCATCTCTGGCATTACGTTGGCCTACGTAAATATTAGCACATAAGCATCGCGACACGCGACACACAGAGCCGCTGGATGACTCGTTTTTGCAAACAAGAGAGAAAATATCGGATTCTCGTCATTCCGGTTGTTCCAAAAGCATAACCTAAGGGGGGGGGGGGGGCATTAGTATGACAATGGAGCTTCTTGACGTTTTCTCCGCCATGTGGCTCGTCACTCGTCGATAAATACTCCGGAGAATAAGGTCAATTTGAACAACGGAATTCACAAATATGCACGGAAAAGAACAAAGTCCCGTCTCCCGTTTAACACGTACTGGACAATCATTCGGTACTTTCCATTATTGAATGACCTCAAAAGGCGGCAAATGCCGACGAGAAGAAGCCGCACGCGGTTTTCGGAACTTCTCGTGAGGAAAGTGCTTGTTCTCGGCGGGATGTAAGGAGGGTAGAGTGAACATGAAGAGAGAGAGATATCGAGCTGTTGGTTCACATAGAAATTGCCTAATTTACTCCGGACGACTTCGAGTTTCGATTTTTTTTCTTCCTCGTCGACAAAAACCACACTAATGGCTGAATCTCAATATCACGTAGTTTTTTTATTTCACTTGATTCTTCACTACCGCAATAAGACCTCGAGGATAATAAAATATGCAGATTATTTGCATTGGACCGAGCAAAGAATGGGTTTTTTTGTTCCCTGGAAAAAAAAGGCCCCGAAGACGAGAGATATTTCAACCTCGAATCCATTTTTGGAAATTTCGTTCTCATGAAGGCATGCAACGCAAAGATAAGGATAGTCTGAGGAATATTTGCAAAGGACAGCAAAGAAAAAAGAAATTTGTGCAATCCTCGAAGTACAGGGACAAACATACCAGATATACGTGGAGAAAGGATATTTAACATGCGTCATATCAATGTAAAGTTGGTTATCAGCACACTGAGAAAAAAAACCAATTGAATCAAAAAAATATATTGGTTGATCCAAATAAATGTGCTGCTGCGGAGTACCACCGATATATGAGATTGCTACAATACTATAAAATTTTGGAAAATGTAATTGATTTAAATAACATATTATTTTAATTAAAAAATTCCTCTGTTCTCTCAATATTTACATTATCTTTCAAATTAAATTATATTCTATTGAAATCATTCTATATACAATCCGTAGATGTATGGATGACATAATCAAGGGAGACTTTGTCCTTGAAATGCAGCGGGAGATGTTGGCGGCTCAACATGAGCAGCTAGAAGAAGAGGAGGGATGCCTCTATGGACCAGGCATTGCCGATTAGCGGTAATTATAAACACGTTTGTGTAAACACATTACAAAACTTTAAACGCGTTTTTCTCGAAAACACGTTTTTAAAAATGGCTGACATTCTCATGACCGCTGTAATTAACATATCAACCTGAAATTTGGAGAGCATACTCAGAAAATATGTCTTCACGGAATGACGGATCGTTTTTTCGATAGATACATTTTTGCATTTATTATTTATCTTTTTATGCGAAAAAAACGCGAAAATTCGATTTTTTTTAAATTGCCGCCATTTTCCGAAATTTGTACTAAACGAAAAACCCATCCGTCATTCCATGACCAAAGGGTCACAGATTGATAATATGCTTTGAATTTGGGTTTCAGATCAACAAAGAGGGGGCAGTGATGTCAGCCGTTTACCTCCCGCGATTTGAGGACCTGTTTTCGCGGAGCTGCAACGGCCGCCATATTGGTTTTTTTTTTCAAAAAAAATTTTTTGTAACGTTCTGTATATCGTGAATAAAAGCAAGAAAAAAACCGCACTCAAAAAGCTTTACTCGTTTCCTTTAAAAAAAAAATAAAATGAAAACACCTTAAATATGGCACTCCAAGGACAAAGTCTCCCTTAAGCGGTTGCTACAACATTTTCTATTTCGTGCAAAAATATAATCAATAGAATTAATTATTTATTTACTGCATCGAAACGAATATGGCATGGGACGTAAGTTTTTCAATTTGTTTTAAATCTTAAATAAAAAGTGAGCATTAGAATGATCATCCACGAAAATAGTGGAGAAAATATCAGATATCCAATGGAATATCCATGGAGATATCAGATATTCAACTGATAAGAACAGACACGGCACTTTCATTTTAGCCATAAGCCAAGAAGCGATACTCTTTAGAGTTTCTCCGGCGTTTAAGTAGATTGTCGGTTCGCGCTACGCTTACGAGAAACGAGCGCGCGTGCGGCTTCTAGCGGTTACTCCGAGAACTACAGGTTTCCTCACACCTATAATTTCGGTGGCGCTCGGCCATGATTTGGTTGAATTTTTTCAACGAAATGCGCAAGAAACAAACTTTATTTTCGCATAATTTTTTAACCAATTCAGACATTTGCTTAATATTTTTCAATCAAAATAAAATATTAATGCTTCAACGAATAATGTACTTGGAAATCAATATCGGATATGGTGAAAAAAATATAACATATTTACTCAATAGAAATTTTATCTGAATCAAACGAGCGAAATTCAATTTTTCTTGTATACTCGAATCAACAATATTCATATTATGAATTGAAACCCTTTTGTTGTTCGTTGCAGAAAATGCATTCAAAACTATATAATTTGTTCGCGATAATTTTTTAGATCGTTTCAATAATATTTTGTTCTCGGCTAACAATACATCTTTTGAATGAAAAAAAAATTGTAATTTTATCATGTTATGGAAGTCGATAGCGTTTTGTTTGGACTAATAAATCCGATTATTTACACCAACAATTTTACAATTGAATCAACGAAATTCCATTCAATCCCACCAATTACATTGGATCAATGATTTTTTTTCTCAGTGCACATCTGGCCGTTTCGAGGACAATTACATAATGTCTGGGCCAGGGCAGTCCTCGAAATCAGCTCCATACGAAAACGTCAACGTACATCTCAAAATGGCTTCGAAGATACCGAGGTTCGCGTAACGTTGAATATGGGAACAATAGACTACTCTTTCAACGTGCCTCGGAGTCGAGTGTCTTCAAAATCACCATTCCCCGTAAATACATACATTCGCGTACGTAAAGAAATGCACGCGCCAGGCCAGCAACTCTCGCTGGATCTCCCCGAGCGCGTGTATCCTTCGCCTCTCCGGATCAAGCGTACAATAACGGTACAAGGCAATAAAAAGAAACAATAAGACAAAAAAAAAAAAAAAATAGCAGAGTGAAGAAATTTGCCAAAAACGCTTGAGCGAAGGATCAAACTGCAAGAGCGAAAGAATAATACCGCCGGGAGGTACAGCACGACCGAGCACTAAAAATAGTCTCGGCGATGATAAGGAGAACGGAATTTCACTGCAAAAGTTCAAGTACGTATACGTAGCGCGTTTGTCTGCCGGAACTCTCTTTTCCATTCCAGACCCGTCGTCGTCACAGTCGTCATTGCTGACGTGGCGAACGCGACACCTTATCGTCGGATAGCCAAGGAAGATACCTGCCAACCGATAAGAAGAAAGGGAAAGAGAAGAGAGAGCAGGAGAGAGAGAGAGAAAGAGAGATTTGCCCAGACTGATCCGCAAATGTCTGCGACCTTCTTCCTCCACTTCAATCCTTTACCTCCACTTCTATCCTTCACCTCCACTCCTCAAACCCTCTTGGCCAAACACGCTACGATCGATCGGGCGATGCAAATGTGCTGAGCACTTTTTTCAGCACATCGACAATGAGTTCAGCCAATACCCGAAACCAGCCTTCCATTGATCCATCATCATATGGAGAATCAGAAATCAAACCGATTTCCTCGTTCCGACTGACTGGAAGAAGTGCTGAAGATGGAATCTAGCTTTTTTATCGATAGGAAGGTTCATCCCAATAGCGGTAACGCAAGAAGCTCTTCAAGGGTCACGGGGATGGGGGGGGGGGGGAGGGAGTGTGAAACGACGATGCATGTGGGCGAACACATGTGCGACATTAACGAACTAGGGAGCTGGAATACGGGGCAGTCCGGAAGGGTACGATTAGAAATTTAAATTACTCTATCAACGTGGGCCCCGAAGGAGAGATAGGGCTGCGCGCAAGTGTTCCCTAATGCAATTGCGTCTTCCTGTAACCATTGGGCAAATGAGAGAGAGAGGGGGGGGGGTATGTAGGTAGTGGGTAATGCAGATCCGCGCTCTCCAACAACCACACAAGACACCCCTGGCTACCCCAGCCACCCAGCTGCGTAAGCCCCTGTACATAGGATTGTACTTCCAAGAAATTAGACTATTAGATGAGTCCTGGGCACTTCATGAAGGAAATCGGATCGCAGCGAGGGCTCTTCCAGTCACGTGGAAAGCAACGAAAGAACCCTAGAGTGTCGCAAGAAGAGACTGCCAAGAAATCTCCATTAAGGCGTTAGCCACAGTAACGGGTATAAGATCATGTGCGAATTTAACATTTTTTTTCCGTATGCAAAAGTGATTCACTCATAAAATTAATTACACATTTATTTAGTATGAATATCAAGCTGTTAGAAAATATATATTTGTTTTTTCGATGTACAAAATAGCTGACTACTGATATTTTCTTTTGTTATCTTTTTTTTAAGCGCTCCGCGGCGTGACATTTAGCATCCACAATTTTTTACCTAGAACAAAAAACAAACATTCTCGTCAATCTACATTAGAATACCTAGAGAAGTACGTACGGAATTGAAAAAATATCGCTTTATTCAAAAGTTGTAGGTATTTGAACTTAATAAATGGATTTTCAGTGAAAAATTTCGTTATAACTGCTCATAAAATAAAGAGTTTTCGATTGATCAGAAATTCCGTACGTACTTTTCTGCGAAATGCAATTAGGAACATAAGTTTTAAATTTGAAGTAAATCGAGTGAAAATTGTTGAAGTTATTTGTCACGCAAATTGGAACAAAAAAGTTTCGAGAAGTTTCGAGTAGTCGGCCATTGTATGCATCGAAAAAAAATATATTTTTTCTAACAGCTTGATATTCATACTAAATAGATGTGTAATGAATTTTATGAGTGTATCACTTTTTCATGCGAAAAAAAAATTGTTAAATTCGCACATGATTTTATACCCGTTACTGTGGCCTAAAGCCTTAAAGGCATTTGATCAGGAAGATTCTGAGCTTCCTGCTCGACAACTTCCCTTGGAACTTCCTTCTTAAGGGGAGATATACAGCTAGATGGTCGAGGTCGAGGATTTAGAAGCTATGAACAGTCCGTCGACCGTAGAAGACCTACACTATGGGCCTGGTATCGATGATTCCATGTAAGTTGACAACTTTCATGATTTATTCATTCCCAAATTTTCAAACGCGTTTTTCTCAAAACCACGTTTTTCAAATCGGTACCCAAAATTTCACGACAACCAATGAACCGAAGCCTTGAGGTTTTTCGTGGTTATTCTATACACCATTACCTAGTACTTGTCATAGGATTTTTTTTCCGTTACTTAGTTTTTGTTTTATAGGCAAAATAATAACTAATTTTTGGCCCCAAAATCACTATTTATGTTCAAACGTCCGCCATTTTGTCATAAATCGATATTTTCAAAATCGGCTATGACAAGTACCAGATTATAGTATCTAATTTAATAATATTTTTGGTTTCTTTTCAGATGATTTTTGAAGAAACGCCAGTGGGTACCGTATACGCACATTTTTTTACGACGCTCCAAGGATCATACAATATCCTTGTATATTTTTGATATTTTTAAATAAAGAAAATTAAACATATTTTTGAATGTATATACTTTTAGATAATTAAAACCCCAATCCGAAATTTCAAATAGTTTTCCTTGAAAAAATTCACAAAAATGACCCTTTTCCGGCTCCTAGGTGTATATCTCCCCTCAAGCCGTTTCTCACATTCCCGAAAAGTCAGCGAAACACCAAAGTTACCGTTCTGAATGGTGTGACATTTGATCAAGAGGCGCTCGCGCCACTTGCTCGCCAGTTTCCTCTTGACTTCTCCATCCCGCAGACATGTACCGATTGGTCAAAATCACCAATACACTTTTGGCAAAACGTCTCACAATCAACACTCATTAGGATACCAAATATTGTCAAGCGTCAATCGATCAACCTGATCAAGCCTGGCTACCAAAATGGACCTTGCCCTCCATACGTCCTAAGATTCTTTCGATCCGAGGACGAAAAAAGGAACATCATGAAATCGATCGCGACTAGGCGCTCGCGCCACCTTCGACACCTTCCTCTTGAGTTCTCCATCCCGCAGACATGTACCGATTGGTCAAAATCACCACGACACCTTTGGCAAAACGTCCCACGATCAACAATCATTCGGATACCAATGATTGTCAAGCGTCAATCGATCAACCTGATCAAGCCTTGCTGCCAAATGGACCTTGCTCTCCATACGTCCCAAGAGTCTTGTGATCCGAGGACGAAAAAAAAGGCGCGAGAGATCAAGAGGTAAAAAATGAAATACGAGCAGCAGCCTCGAAGGATCGGGCCTTATAAGGACAAGATATGAACCGAGTGATACACGTATGCCCCCAACGTACGTGGTACCTACACACACGTTGGTCCTGCGGATTCTTTCAACTCTTTCTCACTTGACCTCATGTCTGCATATACATACGAATATCATACGGGTGTGTGTACGTTCGTGCACACATTGCGCAAGTTTCTCCTTAGTCACGGTCCACACTTTGGCGAAGCCAGGGGTAAGGAGATTTTCGTGTTCGTTTCGCTCTCCTGCCATCTCGTTCCTTCTTAGCCTTTTATTTATTTTCTTTTATTTTTTGTTTGTTACGTTCTTTTCTCTTGATTTTTTTTTACTTTCTTTTTTTTTCGACTCGACGCTCACTCGGTGCCAGTGCGGCGAGTACTGCGCGGGGAATGAGAGAAAGAGAGCTCACATAAATTCGTTCGTTCGCCATGGTACACGGTGGTTAACGCGACGTGAGTACAAGGTACACGCACACACGTACGGGCGTGTGTAGACTCTTGCCTCGCGAGTACACATGCGATAATACCGAGCCAATACATCCACAGTTGCCTCTCCCCTCTCAATTTTTTTCATTTTATTTATTTATTTCTCTCCTCAAAGCACGATTCTTTTTTACGTATTTATCCACGTGTTCTACCCCCTCGCCACTCTACATACATATATATATATATATATATATATATATATATATATATATATATATATATATATATATATATATATATATATATATATATATATATATATATATATATATCACTCGCGTGTACTCCAGGGCAACCGGGTCGGGTTAAAATAATTTTCTTACATGCAAATGAATCCTGCGGCGCAATCGATATTTCTTCGAGGCTGGCGTTTACTGTACACACTTTCGTACACTCACACTCGATGTGGCAACAGGCACCCACACAGGTACACGTTTCCGGATAAATATGCATACACGACTCGCCCTTGTGTTTTCGCAAAAATTAAGAAGAAACGTCAATAACTGATGGTTTTTGTGGTCTCCTTTTTTTTAATTGATTTCTCGAATTCGATGTATGGGAATGTTGCGGAATGGAAAAGTGGAGTGCGCAGCTGAAGCGCAATTTTTTTTGTTGGAAAGCTGCTTCATAATGGTTTGATGATAATAATAATGTGTTATTGCGGCTAATAATGTGTCGTTGATAAGAATGACGTGTTGTTGATGATAATAATGTGTTGTTAATAATGATGATGTGTTATTGATAATAATACCGTCTTATTAATAATAACAATGTGTGGTTGATAATTATGTTTTATTAACTATAATACTCTCTCGTTAATAATTATAATTATTTAGTAATAATAATAATGTGTTGATAACCCGATCAGTTTCCGGGGGGCTTCGACCCCCCCCCCCCCTAACACTCGATTATCTCGAGGGGTTTGATTGATCGGGTTAATAATAATACTATCTGCATAATAATAATGTATTATTAATAATAACACTGTCTCATTAATGATAATACCGTCTCATTATTAGTATAGTTATAAGATTATTAATAATTATACCAACTTATAAATAATCATACCATCTTATTAAAAACAACACTGTTTTATTAATAATCATACTGTCTCATTAATAATCATAATGTCTTATTAACAATGACGTCGAAGTTTGCATCGTTGGAATGCAAAGAAAATTATTTCTTTTTAAGGGGTTACCCCCACTTGCGATTTTGAAAAAATCGATTTTTTTATTGCATTTTTTTGAAGTATGAGTATCTGAGAATATGTCCTGAAAATTTCAAATCGACCCGAACAAAATTGACTGAGATATGAGCGTTGAAAGAGAAGAATCCGCGTTGAAAGAACGTTGAAAGCGAAACTTTAAACGCGTTTTTCTCAGAATGGCATTTCTAAAGTCGGTGACCAAGATTACTCGAACACTAATGAACCGATCTTCTTGAAATTTTGCAGGCTTATTTAATACATAAAAATGTAGTCTTTAGTCGTTCGATTTATTTTTCGAAAAAATGGCCGTTTTATAGGCAAAAAACGGCCGTTTTTTTCGTTAAAATCGAACCATTAACTTTGACTGTCCGCCATTTTGTGAAAAATGAATATTTTTTTAAATCCTTCGATTAAAGACTAGTTTATACTTATATTTGACTAAATCCATCCGCATTTTTTTCTTCAGATGATCCACTTCGCCGCGATGTTGGTCACCGCAAAGCGTGTATATAAAAACATTATTTCATTGACGGCCATTTGCCACTAAACAATGTAATTGTTTAGTGGCAAACAATGCCACTAAACAATTTTATATTTTTCAATAAAAAAATTACTGAAAGTTCTTCAAGATGTGTTCTTTAAGATGGTATATTGATTTTTGAAAAAAGTTTTGTAGTTTTCTTTAAAAAAATTCATGAAAAAGGCCTTTTTTTGCGCTACAAGTGGGGGTAACGCCTTAATTGGTCAAATTTGTTTGACCGATTCGGGCCGTGAAAATCGCTCAGACGTTTCCACGGATTCTCATTAGAAATTTACTACCTTAATTTGCAAGATAAAGTCTCGGATAATGATGGAAAAAAGCAATAAAAATAAGAAAAAAATATCGTTGCATTCTAACGATGCAATCTTCGACGTCATTATTAATAATAATAATACCTTCTCATTTATAATCATACGGTTATATTAATAATAATAATATCTTATTAATGGAATCGACACTGGTGGTTCGGCGGTCGGGGTTCGGCTCCGGTGGTATTCAAGTTAAGCAGCATTGTGCGCGGCCAATCCTCAGAGCTTAGCCGTGCACCGGCTGCCGCATCAACCAACGAGCGGGGGGGAGGGCTAATAGTTCTGATACCTTGGTGTAGATACTTGAGTTAAAGTCTGTGCGCCAGAGAATCATAACAATATAGGGCTGTCTATACGGGTACGGGCTTTCCCCAGTTTCCTCGTACCCTCGGCAAATTTGGCATAATCTGGCTTAAGGAATCACCACGGTGTAAAATTTTCAAAAAATCTTTTTTCTTTCTTTACCCGATAGTATATACGGTCAGAAACATGCTGTTCAATTTTTTGGGAGAAATTCGAAATACTCGGTATAATAGACCGGGCGCGGACGGACGCGTTTTTTTTTAAATGTCGTTTTTCCAAACGGTGTACACTCTCAAAAAAGAGTATTCAAGCTATGCATCTTAAATTTTAACATAACATTCTTCACGTCATTTTTTATCTCGCTATGGAAGCTTTTTTTTAATCTCCATATTTTTTTTAACAATAAACTCGAAAAAAAATATGTCCAAAAATAAAGCCATTTTGTCAATTTTAATTTTTAAAAAACCTCCACAACCAATTAGCGGCTTTCATATCGATTAATAATCTTTTTACAAATTTGGTTTTAGATCATATTTACAGCCACAGCCGTGTAAACCGTGAGGGCTCGTTTTTTCCGAAGACATTTTCCACTGTTGAAAAAAAGTACAAAAAATAAAAATAAACGTTTGAAAAATTATTTTCTGTTCTTCGTGAGTGCTTTGATTTCACATAAAAAATCCGACTAACAAGCGTATTTTAACCATCGAAAAAAAAATCACGAGAATCAGCCTTTTTTTCGTCTTGTCACACTGTGATGATCCCTTAAGAAGGCTGTAGATGCAACGGAAGTTACGTTAGATTAATGAAGTGCGGGCAGGGAGCGCTAGAAAAGAGCTCAATTGGGAAGGGACGTACAAACCCGCAAGGGTATACGTTGAACCTCAGGAACTAATTGAGACCTTAATAAATAAATATATATATTATATGTAATAAAATAATATCTTATTGATAATAATACGGTCTTATTAATGATTATACTGGCTTGGTAATAGTAATATTGTCTTATTAATATTAATATTTATGAATAATAAATAACATTCATTAATAATAATAATGTCGGTGGCTAAAATTGTCGATACTAGCGGGCTTCCTGTATATGCGAACGAGCAATTCGAAAAGTCATTCATGAAAAAAAAACTTCCGCGTCAGAACGTTAAAAATGCCAGCTGCTCCGGTTGAATATGACAGTTTTTGCATAATTTTTCGGAATTATATGTGAAACATCCTTAAGAACAGGGGTGACCGCACGCTCATTCGTGGAATCCGGGGCTCTTTTTTGTTCCCTTTTTTTAAAGCTGTTGAAAATTCGAAGTATATTTTGTCTCGACGGAGCAGGCGAGCGTTTGAAGCTCGAGCGTATATAATATGCGTGTGTGTGTATATATATATATATATATATATATATATATATATATATATATATATATATATATATATATATATACACAGGGTGTCCTTATCTTTGCCACCCGAAATAACTCGGTAATTATCGACGTCACAAAAAAAATGTTCCAGACAAAAGTTGTACGGTGCGAAGGGGGCCATGAAATGCGACCAATTTTTTTTATTTCGGTGGGGTTGTTCACGCACAGTGAAGGTCGCCGCCACTTCTTCCAATGAAATGGTACATTTTTTTCAACCATCTTGTGGAGCACATCAAGCCGCATAAAAGACATTAGGAGGTCAAAGTCGTTCAAGGTCATTTCGAACAACTATTAAAATGAAATAAAAATCATCTCGGATCAAAATATCTCGGATCACTTCCAAATATTTGGCAATGATCCGAGATATTTAGATTTGTATCATCGATACTGACCTTGAATGACCTTGAACGACTTTGACCCCCTAATGTTTTTATGCGGCTCGAGGTGATCCACGAGATGGATGAAAAAAAATGTCCCATTCCATTTAACAAAAGTGGAGGTGACCTTCACTGTGCGTCAGCGCCTCCACCGAAATAAAAAAGAATTGGTCGCATTTGATGGCCCCCTTCACACCGTACAACTTTTGTTAGGAACATTTTTTTGTGTCGTCGATAATTACCGAATTATTTCGGGTGGCAGAGATAAGAGGGACACCCTGTATATGTGTATATATATATATATATATATATATATATATATATATATATATATATACACGCACACACACACATTAATGCGTTGATTCGAAGCCAAGACCGGAACAGGAGCGCGGCACAGCGTTAATTTCGACGCGGCAGAAAAAGTGCGCGCGGCATCGCGTGGCCGCGAAAGAACCGAGGGAAGGCGCCAGGCCTGCGGCAATCTTTTTTTTTTGCCGTCCTCGCACCAGCGGCGCGGTTATCGATATCCCTATCTAGATTCTCGCGAGACGCCTGGCAATCACGACCGGTTGATGAACACGGGCGGGAAATGACGATCGCGGGGCAAACGTGGTCAATTATTTTCTTACCTAGCGTCTAAGGACCGCGGATTTCGTTTTTGAAACCTGGACTCATTTTCCTGGACAAATAATTGCAGTGGCTTTACTTCTAGGCCAGACGAAAATGGATGTTCATGAGTCGAAAAAAAAGGCAAAACCGACTACTCGAACAGAAACAAAGTCAAATTGTGTAGCAAATACGAGAGGCACGTTTCATTATTAAATAGCTTTTGCCCGCGGCTTCGGTCGCGTGAGGGCCGAAAATTTGGCTCGGGTGTATGTCCGCAATGGAATTCCGGGCCATTTCGTATTGAGGGTTATGTGACGAAAATAATATTAAAAATAGGCTTTCTGAGTGATAGAAAAAGTCATGTTCGATGTAGTTGAAATGTGTATTAGCATGTATTAGAATATTCATGTAGAATGTATTAGAAAATGCGTATGTATTTTTACGAAAAAAATTCTAGACAAAATAAATGTAGTAGATATTTGTGTATGTTAGATAAAGTCAATATACTACATTGAAGGTACTGTCCCCCATGGAAATTTATGTATGTAAAATATATGCAGAAAATATATGCTACACACACATATATATATATATATATATATATATATATATATATATATCGGTCGCATATATAGTGACGAAAAATAGAATAATACGTATATATTCAGTATATATGCACCAAATATATGACGCATATATGACCCATATATTTTCGATATATTTTTCTGACCAAAAAATATATGCTACGTATAAACACTATATATGATGCATATATGAGGCATAAACGACGCATATATTTTCGATATATTTTCAATCTATTTTTTTGTCAGAAAAATATATCAAAAATGTATGCGTCATATATGACTCATATATGTGTCATTTATGCGTCATCCCAGGTAGGAATTGACGATGAAAAAAGGGCTCGCCAAGCTCTGAAACAAGGCTCACATTTTTTTATTCAGGCTGAGCACCAGCCTGATTTCAGGCCTAGCTGAACCCCTGAATGATAACGCGGTTTCAGGCTGTTGCACACAGGCTTGACCAAAGGCTGGTAGAAAAGCCTATACTAAGCCTGAAACGACGAAACAACAAGGTTCAAAACGAGCCTTAATGAAGCCTTCACGAGCATTTATGACCAGGCTTATCCCAAACTCTTCTCGAGGCTATATGAGGCCTGTTTTTTAGTTTTCTATATTCTACATTGGGATAAATTTAATAAATGTGTAAAGAATTCATTTTATTTATTATATATATTTATTATTCATTATATTATTTGTTATAAAATATATATAAAATATTTTAAACACAATACTTTATTTTATTTATTGTTTATGGGACACGTAATACACAGAGTGTACGCAAACCCCAGAGAGTGAGTATATACGAAATGTGTATGTGACGAGAAAAAAACTTTTTTGTGTACCTCATAAATATCGATAAGAGAATATGTTTAAATGTTTTGAGCTGCCTCCTTCGCTTTCGTTTTTCATGCCTTCGCACCCGACAAATTTATTGCTAATTTTTTTTTTCGTAAAAGTACAGAGAAAATATCGTTTAAAATTTATTTTATTTTATCACAACCTGAAACAAGCCTGCATCGAGCCTTGATTTTTTAGCCTTAAAATTCACTGGCTGAATAAAGCTTGAAATAACCCTGAGTTTAGGCTAAGCAGCCAGTCTTGGTTCCAGGCTGCTCCAAACGATGCAATGAAACCTGGCCCAGGTCTGTCTCACTCAGGCTCGGTGAAACAAGGCTCGCACAAGTTTGTTTCCATCGTCAGCCTTTTGATTCCCTACCTGGGATATATGACGCATACATTTTTGATACATATTCCTGACAAAAAATATATGCTGTGTATAAACACTATTACAGTTAAACTTAATAAAACTTAAAACTTAAACTTAAAAAAACTTAACTTACAGTTAAAGTACGCTATTGCATATAAACACTATATACAGATATGCTACGCATATCTGTATATATGTGGCATATATGTACCATTTATGCAGTATATATGTGGTATGTACGCAGTGTGTATGCAAAATATATGCTAAATATATGTGGTATATATGCAGGGTAAATGCTACATATATCAGTGATATATGATACATTGATATACAGTAATATCACGCATATACATCTCATATATAAAAACGTTATGAAAATTAGAATTTGGCACATATATGCAACATATATTTTCAATATATGGCATACATTTCACATACATTACAATTATTAATAAATTAAATTTGCAGTATATTTTTGCGTATATAAATTTCCATGGGGGCTCGCATACTGTGTATAAAAAAAATCACGTTCAATAGACATACGTAATCACATTCGTAAAAATTGATTCTGATATTGATCTGTACTTCGGGAATGGATTTTAGAATCTTATTGGGAGTTATTTAACAAGGTTTATGTGGAAAAAAAATGTTCTACATATTAAGGCGAGACACCACTGTGACAGGTAAACAAATCTATTTCTTTTTTGCATTTTCTCAGAGTATACATATTCAAAAATTTGTGATCGAATGTTCAAGTTGAAATATTGAATATTGACCAAGTTACAGACGATGTAGTGAGAGCAGGTAGCGCAATCATCTGTGTATACTAAAACTTTCAATCGCATTTTTCTCGAAACGACTTTTATCGACCTGGCCGGAATCATAACTCTCGCTATAATTGTCCGATGTTCAATTTAAAAAAACCAATATTTCCGTAATTGCAATAGCTATCGTTGTACGTAGCCGTTTTTTTTTCGTTGAAATTTAGTATTTTCCAAGCCCCCGAATATGAGTAAAAATTTGAACAAAATTCCTCCTTTTTTAAGACCCACCATTTTGTGAATGGTTTTTTCGAAAAACGGCTACGTACAACGAGAACTATATTTATATAGATTAGGACACTTTTTTATTTTTATTTTTTAGCCCAACCATTGGCAAGTTATCAATCCGGCTGGAAATAATTGACAATTGTGAATTGTTAATTTTTGTCAAATAAAAATTACACGAAATAAGTTTGAAAGTATGCTTGATAACATACCTTTTTCCCAAATCCCAAATAAATAATCTAGTTATAATAAGAAATTAATAATCTAGTTATAATAAGAAATTAATAATCTAGTTATAAAAAAAGTGGGAAAGAACGCCTTTTGTCGGCCCATCACAGTGGTATTCTCCCTTAAGGGGTTACACCTAGTTGCACCTTTCGAAAATATCAATTTTCGATTTCTGACAAATTCTTAAAATATAACATTTCAAAAAATTCTCTAAAAATTTCAAGTCGTTCCGTTAAAAAATGAGAGAGTTATGGGCGTTTATAGGTAGGTTCCGCGAGACGGCAAACTTCAAACGCGTTTTGCTCAAAATGACTTTTTCAAGTTCGGTGACCACGATATCTCGAAAATCACTGCACCGGTTGCACATTTTACAAGCTTCTTTTACACATTAAAAAGAAGTGCTTAAACGAAAGAATTTTGTTTTCGATGCATAGTTTTTTTCTTCACCAACGAAAATAGAGCGTTTCTTTCCCAAAACATCGAGAATTTCACTTTGGACTGCGGCCATTTTTTTCAAAAATCGACATTTAATTAAATCATTCGTCCAAGCACTAGGTTATTTCATGCAAAAACGAAATGCCTTAACTTTTATTATGTTCACATTGATAAATATGTTTCAATACAAAAATTGTTAAAGATACTTTAAACCATACTTTTTAATGTAAACAACAACAAACAAAAACCTGCAGACGATTTCCCAAAAATAATTCACGAAAATTACTATTTTGTCCGGCCACGAGATGTAGTCCGTCGAAGCTGATGAAATTGTTTTACATTAAGGGGTCTTCTCATTTTAGACGCTAAAGAAGGCTATTTTTATGCATTTTTTAATAGGTTTATATTATAGATGTTGATGTAAAAGTTGTTACACTTAATAAATACACTTTCGAAATACATTTAAAAAAATATAATTAGTTAAATCACTATTTATAGACGAAAAGGGTAGTTAAAAAAATCCCCTAAAAAAATGGTAGGTCCGCGCTGTCCACGAATTTCTGGATCAGCCGAAACAAAAAAAAATCAAACGGTTTTAGATTTAGGATGTTACCGTCTATAGCGCATATCGTACGATTTTTTATATATACAAAAATAACAAAGGGGCGGACATTTTTCGAAAAAACAAAAAAAATGATTTTATCGCCGTTTCTGGCAAAAAAAAATAGTAAATATCTAAATTCAAACAAATCCTTGATATGTACTATAGCTATAGCTATAGTTATAAAGAATATGTGGTAAAAATTTCATAAGGATCGGTTCAATAATTTCGAAGATTTTATCAACAAGCCGTCAAAAACGTTGTTTCGAGAAAAACGCGTTTAAAGTTTGTTTGGGTTACATAAATACATAAAAATGTTATTTATGCATTTCAAAAGTGTATTTATTAAGTGTAACAACTCTTATGTCAATATCTATAACATAAACCTATCAAAAAATTCACGAAAATAGCCTTTTTAGCGTCTAAAGTGAGAAGACCCCTTAAGGATCCACTGAAGCCCTTCCTCGCAAATGCCAAAGGATATCGCGCCCCGCTGTCCCTTCAACAAGAAAATCGCATATCCTCAGACCCCTGACGAGTCCGGACCAAAGAAGTGCAACTCAATTGTCGAAGCGCTCATTTTCACCTACCAACGATTTAGAAAAAAAAATGCTTCGACCGCATACCCGCCAACTTCGCTGAACCAGCCGACCAAAATTTTCAACAATGACAGCTGTCATCTCAACATCATATTCCAGCCCTACCAGCTTAATTTCAGCCTGTAAAAAATTGCTGCCCCATCACCAAAATTCCGCAGTACACGTACGATGATTTTACCAACGAAAAAAAAAATTCTCCCACTCGCACAGACAGACAAAATTTCCAAAAACGAGAGATATCATCCCGACGTCGTATTCTAACCTGGCTGGCTTCACATCAGCCTAAAAAACGAACGAACAGCAAGGCATATCCCAACAATCGTAACGTCAGTGAACATTCCACGGAAATACAGAAATTTGACACGGCCGATCCGCATTACCCCCAATTTCCTGGTTTCGAATGAGCCAGGCGTACGCCCGTACTCTTTGGCGGACTATCGCGTATGGCTGACGAGTACCGCGCAACGTTATGCAATTCCCGTATACGAATATAAACGCGTATATACATATCGCGGTTAAAAGGAGTAAAAATAAATCGGCGTTACCGCTGTCACGCGGTACCTTAACCCCGATACGGTCGTCGAAATAAAATGTCAAGCCTTAATCGCCTTGATCGTATCCCGGTACGTTTGTACGTACTCTCCATTCCGTTTTTTGTGCCTCTCGAACTTTCTCGAGGAAAAAAGACGTTAAGGGGGAGATACCTTTGGGCGAGGAAGAAATTTGTTGATATTCATTATTTTTTTTTTAAGGAAATATTTCTTCATCATATTTTAGACTTGGGGATGTTTTATTACTACCTTTGGCAGTTGCATCGTATTTTTTTTTAAGATCAATCTTTAAACATGGCCGATGTATAGCACGGTCTTCTAAACTGCATATTCAAAACTGGCGTGATGGATAGCTAAAAAACTGATCGACCAATTTAAGGGGAGATATACACCTAGATGGTCGAGGTCGAGGATTTAGAAGCTATGAACATTCCGTCGACCGTAGAAGACCTAAACTATGGGCCTGGTATCGATGATTCCATGTAAGTTGACAAATTTCATGATTTATTTATTCCCAAATTTTCAAACGCGTTTTTCTCAAAACCACGTTTTTCAAATCGGTACCCAAAATTTCTCGAAAACCAGTGAACCGATTGCCTTGAGGTTTTTTGTGGTTATTCTATACACCATTATCTAGTACTTGTCATAGGATTTTTTTTTCCATTACTTAGTTTTTGTTTTATAGGCAAAATAATAACTCATTTTTGGCCCAAAAATCACTATTTATGTTCAAACGTCCGCCATTTTGTCATAAATCGATATTTTCAAAATCGGCTATGACAAGTACTAGATTATAGTATCTAATTTAATCATCTTTTTGGTTTTTTTTTTCAGATGATTTTTTAAGAAACGCCAGTGGGTATCGTATACGCAGATTTTTTTACGACGCTCCAAGGATCATACAATATCCTTGTATATTTTTTATATTTTTAAATAAAGAAAATTAAACATATTTTTGGATGTATATACTTTTAGATAATTAAAACCCCAATCCGAAATTTCAAATAGTTTTCCTTGAAAAAATTCACAAAAATGACCTTTTTCCGGCTCCTAGGTGTATATCTCCCCTTAAGATGAATATTTCAGGAATATTACAATATCTGTGACCCCTAATTCTGAAAAAGCAGCCATCATATTTCACCCAAAATGAGACTTTTTTCAAGAGTGGTGAAAATCGAAATTCGACCCTCAAGGGGGTGAAACAGGGGTCTCAAAGCTTGTATGAGACAACATATTTTTTTTCTCAGTTTTGCTTGAAACTTGGCATAAATGCTCTACAATACATATACATAAAGACGTATTTCAGTACTTCCGAAAATTCGACACTTAAGAGGGTTAAACAAGGGTGTTAAAGTTTGTATGAGACAACATTTTTTTTGTCAGATTTACTCGAAACCAACCAAATTTATTTTTTATATAACACTATATGTTTTCCTCGCTGTTCGGTGCGTGTAGACAGCCAAGCAGCACTTTTGACCCCTTAACTTTAACCCAAAGAAACCCCAGAACTGTCATTGTTTGGGTTTGTTTGGGTTGGTATAAATACACCAAACAAATATATGTGTAATTATTTCTATTGAAGTGTATTTATACCAAGTTCCAAGCAAATCTGGCCAAAAAATATGCTGTTTCAAATAAACTTTAAAACCCCCGTTTCACCCCCGTATCGGTCGAATTTCGGTTTTCACCACTCTTGGAAAACATCTCATTTTGGGTCAAATATGAAGACAGACCGGTCAGATTTTTCCAACCTTCTTGTCTAAAACATGAACCTAAATATTTTTGAAAATAAAAAAAAACGTATTTTTTATTGCAGAATGTAAGCCTTTTTTGGACAATTCAAATGAAATGGCACGCTTCGAAACAAGAAGTGTTTCAAAGCGTACCATTTCAGCGATTTTCAACATTTGTTACTGTTTCTTGGTTCATATTCTGTGTATGAGTGTTAATGTAAGAAAAATTCTCGTTGGTTTTTTGTCAGATTAAGCCCGCCGACGCTACGTGTCACGACGTCTGACAACATCCGCCGCAACCCGTTTAGAATACCGTGCCATACCTTCGCCATTTTTTAAAGATCAATAAAAAAATACCACGCAACAGCCAAAAGTGGTAATAAAACATGCCCTAAAAGTTTCAAAAATAGTGAAGAAATCTTTGCTCAAAAAAAAAATCATAAAAATCAGCAATTTTTTCCTCGCCTAAAGGTATCTGCCCCCTTAATTTTATTTTCTTTTTCACGCACCTCGAATACCGCTCGGAGCTTGCGGGACTTGATGTATGTTTTTGTTTCTTTTCTCAACGAATGCCCACCCCTTCTTATCTTTCTTTTGGACATTTTACGCGTTCGCATATACGATCCGACGATCGTTTCAGTACAAATAAACACTAACGATAACGACGTAGCTGGCTAAATAAACCGATACGCGTTGCCGCGAGCTCGCGCGTTACGATCGTATTTTCTCTAATGGATTCCGCGCAGAGAGAGCGAATATAAAAATACATACTCGAAATACAACGAGCGAAATCGCTGTACGCCAAAGAAAGCGCGATAAGACACGTGGGGCATCGAACTAATCAACATTTTCCCAGGTATTTAACGATATGAAGGGGGAAAAAAACGTCCGACAGGAATTGACGCACGTGGTGAATTGATACGGGATTTTCAGCTCCAGATAGCAGCTGTTTCATCGGAGGTTTAATGATCTCTGGTGTGCAATAAATGAGTCGAGTACCGTTGCAATTTTCTTGATTCGTTTTTTTTTGGTTTGGAATTTTACACACTTTTTTGTATTTATCACAGGTTGGATTTCTACTTCGAGATGCCTCGGTGGACGTTCGTCACGAGTGATCCACAAAACGATCTTAAAGTTGAAGGGTACTTAAGATTTGAAACGTATCCAGGAAAGCAAACGTACGATACGAATTTCGCTGATCCAAAATTTTCGGTTTTTTACTATCGATGCATTATTTAGGATCTTGTTTACCTGCATTTGCAATTCAGCCATTGAGAGGTCTTCGCACTTTTGACGCTCAAAAAGGCTATCTTCATGAATTTTTTTGTTAGGTTCATATTATAGATGTTGTATTAAAAGTTGTTACGCTTAATGAATACACTTCCGAAATACATTTAAAAAAAAAACATATTCAATTAAGTCACTATTTATAGACGAAAATGGCAGTTACAAAATGTCAAAAAATTTGTAGGTCTACGCTGTTGATGAAAGCTCGGAGATGGATCATCCGAAACAAAAAAAAATCAAACGGTTTTAGATTCAGTATTTAAATGGCTATAGCGCATATCGTACGAGTTTTTATATATGCAAAAATAAGAAAATGCCGGATAATTTTCGACAAAACAAAAAAACGTGTTTTTTCACCATTTTTGGCAAAAAAAATAGTAAATGTCAATATTACAAAAAATCCTTGATATGCGCTATTGCAATAGTTGTAAAGAATATGTGGTTAAAATTTCATGAGGATCGGTTCAGTAGTTTCGAAGATTTTATTGACAAGCCGTTGAAAAATGTTGTTTCGAGAAAAACGCGTTTAAAAATTGTTTGGGTTACATGAATACATAAAAAAATTGTTTAATGTATATCGCAAATGTATGTATTAAGTGTAACAACTTTTATATCAATATCTATAATATAAACCTATCAAAAAAATCATGAAAGTAGCATCTTAATTGAAACGACCCCTTAAATTTTTGTCACTATTTCTATCCACTGTGCTGCTTATTTGAATTTTCAATGAGCCATTGAATTTTAGGGTCTTTTTTTATTGATATAATATTACTATCCTGTTCACTTGAATTTTTAATTCAAACATTCAATTGTTGTATCTATTTTTGTCGATGTATTATTACTATCATATTCACTTGAATATGAATGTTTGAATGTTTGAATTTTTAATTCAAACATTCAATTGTTGTATCTATTTTTGTTGATGTATTATTACTATCATATTCACTTGAATTTTGAATTCAGCCATTTAATTTTCGTGTCTATTTCTATCGATGTATTAATACTATCCGTTTCACTGTAAATTTTTTGTTCAGCCATGGAATTTTTGTGTCTTTTTTGTGGATGTAATATTACTGTCCTGTTCTCTTTGTATTTTCCATTCAACCACTCAATTTTTATGTCTATACTAGTGGCCTTGGTTCTAGACACTTAACAAATTGTGTTAAATTTCACATTCATTCATCATTTTACATTATTATCACTTATATTCTATATTTTTATCAAAGTAGACTTATTAAAGCGAATATTAAGTAGAAACATGATTTTAAAAAATACATTACAATAGGATTTCAGCATAGCGGAATATACATTTTCTGCGCAAATATCAAAAAAGCTAATTTCTATTAAAAGTATTCAGAATTAATTCGACAGCTGTATTTCTATCGATGTATTAGTACTATCCGGTTTTCTTTGTATTTTTCATTCGGCCATTCAATTTTGGTGTCTATTTTTATTGACGTATCATTACTACCCCGTTCACATGAATTTTTTTACTCAGCCATTTAATTCTGACGTCTAATTCACTCACTAAAAAAAATTCATTCGACCATTTATCTTTGGTGTCGATTTCTATCGATGTATTATTACTATCCTGTTCACTTTGAATTTGTTACCTCAGCCATTTAATTTTGCTTCGTCACGAATCGACGAGTCACGTGAGATTTCTCGACCCGCGAGAGAAACACTTCCGTTTATAGTCGGAGCAGGAAAAATTATTGACTCGTTCGAGCTATGAGCCATGTGTAGCGTTAATAGGAGCAAAAAATCCGTGACACGTTCAGCATCTCGTGTGGCCTCACAAAGCGAGAATGCGTACAGTACGCGAACGTGTATATGTACACAAGTGTGCGTGTCCATCCGAGCGTGGGAGTATTCGAACCCGCGACAAAATTTCCATCTCACCCATTGAACGGGGCACGAAATGAATGGACAGCGCGTGAAACGAAGTGGAAGGGTGGATGAGAATCAGTGGATATGGTATCATCGATTAAAACCCGGATTAGTTTTGATACGACCAAGCATATTGTCCCGCTGCCAACGAAAGTCTGCCTTTCATCGATTTCCCATAAATTTTGATGCAAATTGAACGTGTCCCACCCACGAACAATTACATTCGGAGAATATGTTGCCGTTTTACATATACATAGTTAACGAAATCGGCATTGATTTGCTATTCTCATTTCGATGCTGCTACCCAAACAGCGAATCGCGAATAAAAAACTCAACTTTACGAGGAGGTCGAAAACGGATAAAACAAAACGAATTGCGTTAAAAAAAATCGATTCCGAATTAAAAACAATTTTACCGTAATTCGGAAACCCCGCAATCGATGGGGGAAATAAGTTTATTAGGCAAGGAGTATCTAAGTCCGGGGTAGTTGGCTACAGTTTTTTCAAGGATCAGTAAAAGAACAGACGTTCCTTAAGGGGCTATACCAGTGTGAACGCTGAAAATTTGGGTGATTTTCGGGAATTTTTTTGAAGAAAAGTACTCAATTAAATGTTTCGGAAAATTAAGAATATATTTGGCTATATTTGACTTATATTACATGATTTTTTCATAGAAAAATATCGAGATCCAAGCGACTCATGCGCTGCCTTCGGAGGCGCCAAAAAAAAAGTTCCTCCACTGCTGACATGATTCCGGCCGATTGAGTAGCTGATACCGAAAAAGGAAAAATGTCGTTAAACTGGAAGGTATTTCCTGTACAATGACGTAGGATTTTCGAAAAATATCAAAATCTAACAAAATGGCGTATTTATGAAAAAAAAGTCTGTTTTCTTGCCTATAAAATGGTCGTTTTTTTCAATGCAAAATCGTCAATTTTCATCCAATCAAAAATATCCTACGTCATTGTGGAGTAAATGTATTCAAGAGTACTTAGTTAAAATTTCAAGTCAATCGAATAATCGCTGTTTGAGTTACAATGTCAGCAAATTTGAAAAATCTCATTTCGAGAAAAACGCGTTTAAAGATTTAACTATCGATTTTTGAAAGATAATATGATATTAATATAAATGATACTGATATTCTTGAAAGTATAAACAATCGAAAAAGGCAAAAAAATCGATTTTTTGGAAGTCTGGTATAGCCCCTTAACTTATCTTCATTTGTAATTAAACTTTGAACATATAACTTTCAGATAATTCACGAAATAAAAACAAACTTCTATCAGACCAACCTTAAAAACTGGTATAGCCCCTTAACTTATCTTCATTTGTAATTAAACTTTGAACATATAACTTTCAGATAATTCACGAAATAAAAACAAACTTCTATCAGACCAACCTTAAAATCACAATTTTTTTTAAATCCCGATTGGCTACCTCTCCCGGAGTATCCCGGTATGATGGCCATAGGAGTAGAGATGAGATGGCCAGTTACCCAGCATTATGCTCTCGCTTTTCTCTCTGGTTTATGTTTGGATTCTCAATTTTTTTCTTTTGGCCACATCTAGAACGCATATCATCGAAATCAGTATAATTTTTGTGTACCCAAAGTTGGGTACACGAGCGGCCTCACGAACCGGCAATTCGTCATTATTTACAGCACTAATAGCTTCTTTAAATGATTCTTGAGTCCAGTCCCCTCGTGGAGCAATTGCTTTTCTCTTGTACTTATTAGGCATCTGAAACAAGTGTAGAAAAAATGAATGACTTGAACACACTACACTAATACTATGGCCATCATACATCGACTGTACGTGGCCATTTCTCCTAATCTCCCGGGAGAGATGGCCACATCTAAAATGTAAACAAGTAGAAGCAATACATGCGAAATCTTGAGGTTATGATAAAGCATTGTTCGTGAACTATTCAAGAAGTACAAAAGAAACCATTACGTTTGCAAAATAACATCACCACAATCTAAAGCAAGGAACCTTGGAAAAAGTTTAGCAGTAGACAGAATAATTAAAAAGGATTTGACTTACTTAAATTTTTTTTGCCAAACTTTTGCTCGTTCACTTACACCTGTGCACGTCGCAAGCCAAATTAAGGGGAGATATACACTTAGATGCCCAGGTAGGGAATCAAAAGGCTGACGATGGAAACAAACTTGTGCGAGCCTTGTTTCACCGAGCCTGAGTGAGACAGACCTGGGCCAGGTTTCATTGCATCGTTTGGAGCAGCCTGGAACCAAGACTTGCTGCTTAGCCTAAACTCAGGGTTATTTCAAGCTTTATTCAGCCAGTGAATTTTAAGGCTAAAAAATCAAGACTGGATGCAGGCTTGTTTCAGGTTGTGATAAAATAAAATAAATTTTAAATGATATTTTTTCTGTACTTTTATGAAAAAAAAAAATATCAATAAATTTGTCGGGTGCGAAGGCACGAAAAACGAAAGCGAAGGAGGCAGCTCAGAACATTTAAACATATTCTCTTATTGATATTTATGAGGTACACAAAAAAGTTTTTTTCTCGTCACATACACATTTCGTATATACTCACTCTCTGGGGTTTGCGTACACTCTGTGTATTACGTGCCCCATAAACAATAAATAAAATAGAGTATTGTGTTTAAAATATTTTATATATATTTTATAACAAATAATATAATGAATAATAAATATATATAATAAATAAAATGAAATCTTTACAAATTTATTAAATTTATCCCAATGTAGAATATAGAAAACTAAAAACAGGCCTCATATAGCCTCGAGAAGAGTTTAGGATAAGCTTGGTCATAAATGCTCGTGGAGGCTTCATTAAGACTCGCTTTGAACCATGTTGTTTCGTCGTTTCAGGCTTAGTACAGGCTTTTCTACCAGCCTTTGGTCAAGCCTGTGTGCAACAGCCTGAAACCGCGTTATCATTCAGGGGTTTAGCTAGGCCTGAAATCAGGCTGGTGCTCAGCCTGAATTAAAAAATGTGAGCCTTGTTTCAGAGCTTGGCGAGCCCTTTCTTCATCGTCAATTCCTACCTGGGTGGTCGAAAAAATCGATTTAGAAGCTATGAACATTCCGTCGACCGTAGAAGACCTACACTATGGGCCTGGTATCGATGATTCCATGTAAGTTGACAAAATTCATGATTTATTCATTCCCAAATTTTCAAACGCGTTTTTCTCAAAACCACGTTTTTCAAATCGGTACCCAAAATTTCTCGAAAACCAATGAACCGATTGCCTTGAGGTTTTTTGTGGTTATTCTATACACCATTATCTAGTACCTGTCATAGGATTTTTTTTCCGTTCCTTAGTTTTTGTTTTATAGGCAAAATAATAAGTAATTTTTGGCCCAAAAATCACTATTTATGTTCAAACGTCCGCCATTTTGTCATAAATCGATATTTTCAAAATCGGCTATGAAAAGTACTAGATTATAGTATCTAATCTCGTGCGGAAATTGACTTGGAGCTGTGATCGGGCCCCAATAATATTCCCCTAACTTTATTCGGGCCATAATCTGGAAGCCACATGAGGGCCGGTAGCGGCCGGTCACACTTTGTCAACAAGGGCCATTAAAGGCGCAACGACCGGGGCCTTATAAGTTGCCTCAATGGGGCCTCATCAAAACCATTTTAGCGCCCTGAAAATGCCTCAACGGCGCCTCATCATAACCATTTCAGCGCCATAAAATATCCGTATCAGTGGATATACGTGTATGTAAAATGTGTCAGGGTATATCTGTATTTGTTTTTATGTAATTGTTCATGTGCATAGGTGTGGGCGTGAGTACATGTGTATGTATGTGTGCGCGCGTAGAAATGTGATTGCGTATTTGCATGTGAGCCTTTATGACAAACTGCCATGACAAAATTAATACAAAAAATAATCCATTCTAAGGAATGGATGTGTAGTAGAAATAAAAAAAAACATATGGGTCTACTGAAGCACTAGAATCTATTTCCATTGAGGGAAAGATCTGGAAAACAAAGACCAATTTATTTACTTATCCTACACAGTCAGATAAAGTTTATGAATGGGAAATATCAGCGAAGTCTTCCAAAGAAATAATTTTCCCTATGATGAGTATTGAGCGGAAATTAGTTGCTATAAAAATGTCGAGAAAACCGGTTGGGACTGTTCACACTTATGCGCTAGCATTACTCCATGTATGAGTGAAACCATGAGTAATTGTTTGTATCTATGTAAAAGGTTTCTTTAATTTGATAAATAAATACTGTCTGATGTTTGTCTGCATATTTGTGTTCATCGTTGATTTTTTATTTGGTAATGCCCTTACGCTTTTTCCCAATTTGCGTTCGATAATATTATTTGATCGATGTACATAATCGATTTGAATAATTGAAATACCATCAACCATGTAGCCTAAGCTATTTATGCTGGTTTATCGGTATAATAGTCAGATCTGGGCGTATTGTGGAAATCCCTACTTGTTTATCCCTATACTGGCCAAGTCTGGGCCTATTGTGGAAATCCCTACAGGTTTATCCCTAAAATGGCCAAGTCGGGTCCTATTGTGGAAATCCCTACTAGGGAAAGCACTAGGGAAGCCCTGAAAGGCCCTTATTTTTATTAGGGATGCCCTATCAGTTTTCCGAACGGGATTTAATAATCTTTTTGGTTTTTTTTCAGATGATTTTTTAAGGAACGTCAGTGGGTACCGTATACGCAGATTTTTTTACGACGCTTCAAGGATCATACAATATCCTTGTATATTTTTGATATTTTTAAATAAAGAAAATTAAACATATTTTTGAATGTATATACTTTTAGATAATTGAAACCCCAATCCGAAATTTCAAATAGTTTTCCTTGAAAAAATTCACAAAAATGACCTTTTTTCCGGCTCCTAGGCGTAATCTCCCTCAAGCAGTAACAGGTGAAATATAGTGCGCGCTTCTATGAAATATTTCTATTGGCCATCTCTCCCTTACGGCCAACTCCCACGGAATTGCCCTATGCAAGTGCAAACGAATCGAACGATCATGATAAAAAGAAATCACGATTGATTCAATGAAAACGATTTAATTAAATATCTCCGATATGCACTTCGCCCGAATCGGCGTGCGATCAAGTTTCTTTTTTCGGCTCTTTCATCGGGCCGTGCAATTAAAGCGACGAAATGAAAAATGCATTAATCGCGATAAGCCCCGTGATCGAAGATGGCGATATATAATTATCGCCTCATCCGTACAACGTCGCGTTCTCAATCGTGCATGCAATCAAGGTCAACGTTTTACGGTGCGCAAAACATTAAACAGGATTAACGATGACGCCAGCAATACTGTCACGACACGTTTAAAGTCCACCGAGTGTACCGTTATTTTAATCGATACGATTATTAGTAGATACGATCGATATCAGGCTAGCTGTCAAGAGCATTTGATTCGATACCTGCCTCCCGATTAGAATCGTTTTAACGAACAAGTGATACCCTTCTTCTCCACCCGCGATTTGTATCTTCGAAGGGAATGTTGCAACGTCATTTGCAAAGAGGCCTCGATAGCGAATTCTTCGATGACCAATCGATTTCATGAGAAAAGAAATGCACATCAGTATTTTTCAATTGACCGTGCATGCTTCATTCGCTATCCGGAGCGGGTTAAAATTCCCAACTTTAAATGCTCCGACGGTTTAAAATTCCGGATTTCAATGTTCCGAAATTCAAGATGGAGCCGGCTTGGAATTCCGAACTTTGAATCATCAGAACGTTAACAATTCCGAAAGGATACTACTCCGAAAGACCAAAACTCCGAAAATCCGAACACCGTCAAAATAATCCGACTATGGAAGTTTTAAAAGTTCCAAAATTTTCAATAAATCGACGAATTATTTCAAGATTTTTTTATTTTATTAAGAAGTGATTTTACGTCAATTTCGAAATTTGTCTAGGCAATGTCATACGTTCTACATCATTTACAGTCGACCGTGTAGACTTTCGCTGGCATTATCTTGACATGGGGGCCGGGTTGAAATTCCGAACTTCGAATGCGCCGACGTTTAAAAATTCCTAATTTTAATGTTCCGAAATTATAAGGTTCGTCAAGATCATGACCGCGAAAGTCTACACAGTTGACTGTAAATTATGCAGAAAATATAACATTGTTCAGACCATTTTCAAAATTGACGTAAAATCATTTATTAATAAAGAAAAATTCTTGAAATAAATAAACAATTTATTGAAAATTTTGAAACTTTTGAAATTTCCATAGCTGAATTATTTTGACGATGTTCAGATTTTCGGAGTTTTGGTCTTTGGTGTAAATTTCTTTCGGAATTTTGATCTTTCGGGGTAGTATCCCTTCGGAGTTTTGAGTGTTCTGATCATTCAAAGTTCGGAATTTCAACCCGGCCCCTTGCTATCTTGTTTACCTGCAATTCGAATTCAGCCATTAAATTTTGGTTTCTTTTTTTTCGATGTAAATATTATTATAATACTGCTTATTTGAATGTTTCATTAGCCATTCAATTTTAGTGTCTATTTCTATCGGCGTATTACTATCCTGTTTGCTTGAATTTTAAATTCAGCCATTTAATTTTGATGTCTATTTCCATCCATGTATTCTTACTATCCGGATTACTTACATTTTTAATAAAGCCATTCTATTTTAGTGTCTTTCTTTATCGATATATTATGACTATTCTGTTCACTTGAATTTTTTATTCAGACATTTAATTGTGCAGAACGAAATTGCACAAAAGTACTTTTCAATCGATATTGCATTAATAAAAATTTAATTCGTGCCCTTCAAATGTTTACATTCGGTTTTCCATTTTTTTCGATGCTTACCCTCAGCCTGAGGTTATAGGATCCCTTTGACTATTCACCCTACACTTGTCGCCTCATTGCTTCCGGTTATTCAGAGACGCCTGAGTGCTGCCCACAGCAATTCGTTTCTCGATGCATCGCATCTGCCACGAGGGCACGGGGAAACTGAGGAAAACCTGCGTCGATACGGCGACGATATTTTGCGCGGCTGAGCGGTCACCCATCCGACTGTTGGCTCAAACGCTGCTCAGCTCAGCAAATTGTGATTTTTGAAAATTCATGCGATATTCATGTCTAGAGCGCTGTTCTCGAAGTCATTTTTAGGATGAAATAACTAAATGAAAAACTACCAAAATTGGTGAAAAAATAAATACACGTGTTTATTGATCTTTGAAGAATTTGTACAAAGTAAATTGAAAAAATGTATTATGAGGTACTTTTGTACGTTTACAACGGTGCGCGAAAAACGCCTCCAATTAGCGACAAGTTCTTCAGAGCATACATATTCAATGATATGTGGAAAAAAAATTGAGTTAAAATATTAAAAATTGAAAAGTTACAGACGATTTAGTAAGAGCAGGCAGCGCAACGATTTTGATATACTAAAACTTTCGATCGCGTTTTTCTCGAAACGACTTTTCTCGCCCTGGCCGGAATTATAACTGTAGCTATAATTGGGGCTGGGTTGAAATTCGAAACTTTGAATGCTCCGATGGTTTAAAATTCCTAATTTTAAGGTACCGAAATTACAAGTTACGTCAAGATCATGCCAGCGAAAGTCTACACAGTTGACTGGAAGTGATGTAGAACGTATAACATTGTCTAGACAAATTTCAAAAGTGACGTAAAATCACTTCTTAATAAAAAAAAAATCTTGAAATAATTCTTCGATTTATTGAAAATGTTGAAACTTTTAAAACTTCCATACCTGCATTATTTTGGCATTAATCAGATTTTCGGAGTTTCGGTCTTTCGTGTAAAATTCTTTCGGAGTTTTGAGCGCTCTGATCATTCAATATTTGGAATTTCATCTCGGCCCCCTATAATTGTCGGATTTTGAAATTTAAAAAACCAAAATTTCCATTATGTAGTAGCTATCGTTCTACGTACCCGTTTTCTGTTTCTAATTCAGTCTTCTTTAAGCCCCTGAGTACCAGTAAAAATGTTGCCAAAATTACACTTTTTTAACACCCCGTGTGGAAATATTTTCCGGGATGTCTAAAGGACCCAACTAATTGTCCCCAATTTTATCCAGGGCCTGGTTTGGATTCCGACTGGGGCCTTTATAGGATTGTCCCGCTTTTGAAATCGGGCCCTTTAGTGGACATCTATTCGGGGCCATACTAGATTCCCTGATTGCGCCTGAATTATCCAATTTCGTCCCTACTATACCCCTGCAATTAGCCCGGTTAAGTCCCCACGTTCACCCCGTCAGATCCCTATGATTCCCCTGTATTTCCCTGTAATAAAGAAGATGCATATTTTCCGAGAAGATTTATAAATATATATTTATTTATTTATTTATTTATTTATATATATGCCAGCAAGTTTACAAACATTCTTGTAATAGAAAACAATATGCTGACATTTTAAGGATAATGTGAACAATATAAAACGTTATATGTTAATCATGTAGATAACGATTCAGTATACTTCAATGGCTAAAAATACTTTTTAAGACCAATCTTTGGGGAGGATGAAAAATGCAATAAGAACACTCGATCATCCATTAGAGCAATATTGTCGCCAACAGCATGAACGAAATCTCATTCCATCTAATCCAACAGAGATCCCCATTCAATTTAAAATCATTAGCCGTACTCTCAAAGACGGGACAATATTTGTAAAATCAATGATATTTAATTCCTCTTTTTTCATCACAATATGTACGCCGAACAATGTTGTACTTTCGAGCGATGGTTGTATAATGGAGATAAAAAAAATTTATGGCGAAAATGAATCCCAAGAATCTCTCTACATCGAGGGGAAAATTTCGAAAAAAAAAGTTGACATGTACAATTATCCACGTAAATCATCCAGTATTGGAGCATGGAGAATCCCAGAACAAACTTTAAACGATGCAGTTTACACATTGGCCAGCATCAAGAGAAAATTGGTAACATTGCGATTGTTCCTAGAACCAAACGGAAAACTCAATACTTATGCCCTGACATTGCTTCATGTATAAGTGATTACTTAAATAAAAATGTATATATTTTTAAGTTGTAACGTTTTCTTCTTTTCTTTCAAATTCATTGAAAATGATAAGCGAATTGTTAAGTGAGTGAGATATTTGCATGAGGCAGTTATAAAACACTGATAAATTACTATTAATTTTTGGCGCTTATTAATATTATAACTTTAATTGATCTTTGTGATGATCCCTGACTATATCTGACCAGGCTTTTTACTGGTGAACCAAATAAACCGTAATTTATTTTATGATGGAAATTGTGACTGAACCACACTGGGCCCACATTAGTCTGCCTGGTCAAGACCCGATTAAACTCATTGTAAAAATTAGCCAGTGCCCTGACAGCACCTGGTCGGGGCCTTCATTGGTGCATCCATCGTACCCCTGTTATTTTGTATCATGGAAACTAATGAGTACCTTTCTAGGACCGTTTGTGGCAGTATTCTGGAAATCCCTTACAGGGATTCCACTTCGAAGCCGTAACGGGACCTGTATATTCTTCGGGTTTACCGGACTATTTTCCACACGGGACCCGGCATTTTGTGATTTTTTTTCTCGAAAAACGGCTACGTGCAACGGAAACTACATGTACATAGATTATAAAACTTTGTTAATTTTCAATATTTAAAATAAAAATTTACGCGAAAAAAGTTCAATGTACACTGAAAGAAAAATTCTATTGATATTAACTAACCGCGCGTATTTGATTTTTTCAAAATTTGTTTAAATATATTTATTTATTCAAATCAAAATCTATTTAATATCGTCCAACAACTAAATATTTTATTTAATCCTAATAAATCTGTGATTTAGTTTCATTTGTTAAAAAAGCAATTTAGTTGAAACCGTAGATTTTTCGTAGAGTCAACTATTTTTCTATTTGATTGAACTAATGGTCTGTCTTTATTGCAACACACATATCAAAGGGGTGTGCGGGTGGAGAGGGTAGAGAGAGAGGATGTATATATATATGTATATATATTGTATCATCCCCTCCGTATATTCCTTCCATTCCTTCCGACATTCACAATCCTTCCAGAGTCCCTATATCATATATATATATATATATATATATATATATATATATATATATATGTGTGTGTGTGTGTGTAGGTTATGTTTTAAAAATCTATAGCATGTTATTCGGTGAAACTCTCTAATTATCACAACGATATTAACTAATTGAAATAGTTTATGTGATACAACAAATACTTATAGGAATTAATTTGGTCTCTCATGCCATATCTGCGAACAAGATGTTACAAGCACTCGGTAGCATAGGGGCAGCGTGCGTAGCTATGAGTAGGTAGGTTCCAGGTTTGATTCCATGTAGCTGGAATATTCTTTCCTAAAAAATAATTTCACAAGACCAAGGAATGACGAATTACGATACAAAATCGTTGCGGTGAAACTCTCAATGAAGTGTTTCATTTCATTTTGGATTTATAAAATATTTCATGCATATAGTACACTTAGATTTAGAATGTACATTGTAAGCGTATAAAGATTTATTTGAATCAAATCTTTATTTATTCAATCTGAATATATTTAATATTCAAAAAGAATAGCTGAAGCGAATAAAAAAATTTCTTTTAAACAAACAAGATCGTCGTAAGCCGTGAGAAAAGGAAAAACCCTATTTGTTTTAAATCGATCCTACTTAAATTGAATATTTTTGTTTGGCAGTGTATGCTTAACAACATACCTCTTTTCAAAATCCCAAATAAATAATCTAACAGACAGAAAAAAATCGATTTTTTTTCAGACCGTCAGAGTGACATTTCCATTCACCAAATGGCAAATCAAGGCCTCTTATATTTCCTCCCCATCCGGAAAGCTCAAAAACAGACGTACCGAATTATCTCACAGTTATAACGAGAAAAACAGTTTTTTTACGAGACGCGATGACGCGGAAAATGATTCCAGATTGCGTTAGTCCGTTCGTAACAGCGCCGTATTTTTCACATGGCCATTACTGGGTCAAATCAGTCCCGGAGTGGGGCTCGAGAAGGAAAAAGGCGAGGAGCACGCTCGGGGAGTGTGTGTGCGTCAAGCGAAGGAAGATAAACTCTCCCAACGGGATACGCGACAACGGAGCCCTCGTTAAAAGTCGGGACAACTTTGAGCACACGTACACTCGCCAAGGTACACAAGGAAGATACACGTGTCATAAAAGCGAAAAATGGCACGCGACTAATTTTTGTTTGCCCTTGAGTGGAAAAAGTATTTCTCGAAGGTAAAATTGGAGCATCGAAGGGACCAGGGTCACTTTTCCTATAAAAGGTGAGAAACTCGATCGATAAATTATGATCGGCGCTAGTTGGCTGTGAATTTCGAGGTTGAACGAATGACTGATCATTGATCAAAAGCTTCAAACAAGAGCTTCGATGAAAGCTTCCTCGCGGTACACGCACCTTTTTACCCCAGTGCCGGCCTACACTGACAGAAAAATTCTATTGATATTAACTAACTGCGTCTATACATTTTTTTTTTTTAATTTGAACTAACCACTTTTTTCGTGGAATAATATTTTTCCTATTGCATTTCATTATTGGAATTATTTATTTGAAATATATTTATTTATTCAAATCAAAATCTATTTAATATCGTCAAATAACTAAATATTTTATGTAATCCCAACAAATCTGTGATTCGGTTTCATCTGTTCAAAAAACAATTTAGTTGAATCCACTAAATGGAACTATTTAATTTTTTTTTAATTTTTAATTAATTAGATTTTTCGTAGTCAACCATTTTTCTATTCGATTGAACTAATGGTCTGTCTTTATTGCAACACACATATCAAAGGGGTGTGGGGGTAAAAAGGGTAGAGAGAGAGGAATTATATACATACGTACATACATATATATATATATATATAGGTTATGTTTTTAACCCTCAGTAGTCAGCTAGAATCACGTTATAGTCATACTGGGTCCATGGAACCCAGGCGTTTTTAAATTGTTATAAATAATGAAATAATACATTGAGCGATATGAAAAAATAGTGAGGTATAATTTGAACCTTGTTTAATACAAGGATATTGGTTAGAAATCAAAAATTATATTTTAAATATGCAAAAAAACGTGAAAAATGACTTTTTTTTACAAAAATTGCTGTAACTCTTGTAATTATTGACAAAAAAAAAATGGTTTGATAATCTGGAAACAATGTACTTTGAATTAGACGTAGCGGTTTCTGGGGACTTTTCAAAAAGTATATTGATTTCATCCAACGCAGGTGCGATTTTGAAGGAAAGAATGAAACGCTTACGCATATGAAAGAATGTATGTTTTATTGGAAAAAAAAAATTTGTACGGCATCAAAAGAATTTGTTTGGGTCCCGTGGACCCAGTGTGACTATTAAGGGTTAAGGTCTATAGCATGTTATTCGATAAAACTCTCTAATTGTCGAAATGATATTAACTAATTAATATAGTTTATGTGATACAACAAATAATTATATGAATTCATGTGGACTGTTATGCCATCTCTGCGAACAAGATGTTACAAGCACTCGGTAGCGTAGGGGCATCGTGCGTAGCTATGAGGTAGGTTCTAGGTTCGATTCCATATAGGTGAAATATTTTCTTCGCAAAAATATTTCCAGAAGGCCAAGGAATTACGAACTCCCATACGAAATCGCTGTGGTAAAACTGTCAATTAAGTGTTCCATTTCATTTTGGATTTATGAAATATTTTATGCACATAGTACACTTCGATTTACAGTGTACATTATGAGCAAATAAAGATTGATTTGGATCGAATGTTTATTGATTCAATTTTAATGTATTTAATATTTAAAACGAATAGCTGAAACAGATAAAAAAATAACTTTGAAACCAATAAGGTCGTAGTAAGCCGCGAGACAAGGAAAAAACCTGTTTGATTTAAATAGATCCTACTTAAATTATTTTTTTTTGTTGGCAGTGTATCGACGTAAAACACATCACGCATTTGCGAGAAACAATTTACAAAAATATTTAAAAACAAAACTATTTCACACAGAAACAGCCCAATCGGAAACTCAGTCCATTTTTTTCCTCCCACGCACTTGCGAACTTTCTCGTAGTTCCTTCGGGAATATTTTCAAAATGAATTTCCTCGTCGAGGCAGCTACGAGACGCTTCGGACTGATCAAAAGCACGGGAATGAGACGCGAAATAAAAAAAAGACAATTTTCACAAACTTTCGAAGCTCTTCGTTAAAACTCGCACTCGCGCGCGAGGTCTTAACGAAACTTTCGAGCTAGTTCGACTCGAGACATCGTTAGAGATACACAACTGTAAAATCTGATAACACGTGAGAGAGCGACAGAGAGAAACGTTATCGGAATTTACGATAACAGCGGTACACGCTGTTGGCGTATTTCAAATATTTTTCTTTTTTTATGACGTCGAAGTTTGCATCGTTGGAATGCAGAGAAAGGTAACTTTTCTTTAAATCCCTTTAGCACCGGAAAATGTGTCATTTTTCATGAGTTTTTTTTTAAGTTGATAAAATAATCGCGTCATTTAAAAATTTTGACATTGTCTTATTACAACTGTCAAATGTTACCTTTTTTTTTCATTTTTAAATAAAATGGTGGCGTTGTAAGGTATTTCTTTAGGCATTTTTCGAAAAACTGCTCATGGTCAGTTTTTTTTAGATATAACATGTTATAGCTCAATATATATAGATCAATGACTGTTAGATAGATTTATGACAAAATAGATATATACGTCAATAACAAAATATATATATCAATGTTATTGATCGACCTGGCTGAAATTTTGGGATGTTTCTCACTATAACATTATTGGAAGGATATACCTATAAAAACATTTAAAATCGTATAAAATTACAAATTAAGTAGCGTTTATAGTAAAATTTTCATATTTTTTGACCATTTTCTCGTAAATGTTCACCCCAAAAAAGTAATTTATTTACGCGATCACCTTAAAACTTTAGGTATATCCTTTCAGTAATGTTATAGTGAGGAACCTCCCAAAATTTCAGCCAGATCGATCAATAACATTTTGAGCTATAACATGAGCAGTTTATTAAATTACGCTCAAAGGAATACCGCATAACGCCGCCATTTTGTTTCGTTTGAAAAGGGAAATAAAAAATTTTTGAAATAAAAAACACTTGAAAGTTGTAACAAGATAATGTCAAAATTAAAAAAAGATGCGATTATTTTATCGCCTTTGAAAAATGCATGAAAAATAACTCATTTTCGGGCGACTAAAGGGATATCCCCCCTTAAGGTATTCCTTTCTCGAAGGGCCGTATTTTGTGGAGGGAATAGGAGGGCTCCTCTGAATAAGTGGCAAACTACAGTGGCGCTTAATGAAAATAAGTCACAATCGATTATTATACCCAGCGATGAACTGGAATACAAAATTCAAGCGAATTTAGTAGTTTTAGTTTTAGTTTTTTTTGGTTTTTTAGTTAGATTTTTAGTTAGTTTAGTTTGATAGTTTAGTTAGTTTTTTATTTTAATTAGATTTATTACAATTTTACATTTTCTCTAAAAAGTTGCGACTACGAAAATTCTACTATTCACATTTTTCTAAATCGTAACATTAATATTTTTCTAAGCGAGACTACGAATTTTCTAAGGTTTAACATTAATATTTTTCTACGTAAGACTATGAAAATTCCACTAGTCACATTTTTCTAAGTTTCAACATTAATATTTTCTTCAAACATTCGGTGACCCCCTGGTTTTATTGTCGCTGCGGAATCTTTAGAATTGTTTACACGCGTGAGTAGTTTATATCAGGCATCTACAGTTATTTAGTGTATAAATTATTAGATAAAAATCTAATAATTTAGGCCAGTGTGTCATTTCCATAAAGTGCCTTATAAATGAGACGATTTTTGGGGTCGTAATTTTTCGTTGATAGTTCGGTAATTCGACTTGAAGTTTTACCAAAATACCGGGATGTATTTTTACTTGATTATAGACGAAAATGAGTTAATCGTTAAATATTCGGGTTCGTGAAAGAAATACCTTAAGGCAATATCGTTGTCAAAAAATTTGAAAAAATCATACTTTGATGTTATTTGATTATTCCACAGACCTTTCCGAATACGTATGAAGCAAACTTCAAACGCGTTTTTCACGAAACTACGATTTTCGAATCGGCAATCACGATATCCCGATAATCAATTGGCTGATTAAGCGCAGATTTGGCATATACCTTCAATAGACTGTTTTTCAACGTTGGTATCGGAATTAAGTCGAAATCATATTTTTAAATATATATAACTCGTAGAACGATCAGAAAAATAAGACAAATTGATAATGAAAGCTTAGCATGCCGCTATTTTGATACAGCTCATACAGATTAAGAATATGTTTTGTTTTTTTTCTTCACATTCATACAACGTCCGCAATATCGGTCGTCAATTGCGGGCATTTTCCGCTCCCCGTTGTAAACAAACGTACAATATTACACGATAATCAATTTTTATTGCATTTTTCATTTGTACATATTCTCGAAGAATCAATAAACACGTATAAAAAATTTCAGAAAGTAAACTGGAACAGTTATTTTATCCAAATAATCACTTCCAAAACGGCGCTCTAGACAACAATACTGCCTTAATTGCTTAGATTATTTTTTTTCGCTTACTCAAAGTACAAAAAATCACTTAACCCTTCCTTCACACTGGGTCATTATGACCTGGACGAATTTGAAATAATATGCTCACTTTCCCAAAATTGAAAGTTTCCAATAATTTTTTATGACAATTCAATTTTATACTCTCCGAATTTCAAGTTTAAAGTGTACCCTGGATTTTTTTCGATAAAAACCGACCGAACGGTTGTTAATGGCAGGTGGATAAAATACTATCCGGGTCAAATTGACCCAGTGAGTCTAACTCGTGGCCAAATATAAGTGTGTCAAGGAAGGGTTGAACGATTTTTTCTATCCTTATTAAAGATCTACTACCACAATCTATGAAGAAAAATCATTGGGTTTTGAATAAAAATGAATTTAAAAAAAAAACAACTTTCGTTGAATTCCAACGATGCAAACTTCAACGCCATCTATTTTGTGTACGTTCCCAAGATTGTCACCGGACACTGTATTCCTCGTAGGTCCAAGGGATGCTGGTCTGCATCCCGACCATGCCCACCAAAATCCCATCGACGATTATTAATTCACAATTGAATTGGCCAGCCTCCGTAATTTGGGTGGTAGACCTCGACCCATTAACAGTCGAAAAAATTCCGACTTTAAGGGGTCTTCTCACTTTGGACGCTACAAAAACGCTATGTTCATGAATTTTTTTGATTGGTTTATATTATAGATATTGATATAAAAGTTGATACACTTAATAAATACTTTTTCGAAATACATTTGAATGTTTCTTTTTATGCATCTATGTAACCCAAACAAACTTTAAACGCGTTTTTCTCGAAACAACGTTTTTCGACGGGTTGTTGATAAAAACTTCGAAACTAAAAATTTTTGTTAAATTTACATATTTACTTTTTTCCAAAAACGGTGAAAAAAAACGTTCTTTTTTGTCTTTTCGAAAAATGTCCGTCATTTTGATATTTTTGCATATATGAAAAATCAAGACCTACAGTTTTTTCGGGACATTTTTTCAACTGCCATTTTCGTCTATTAATAGTGACTTAAATAAACAAATAAAAATTTTGTTATGTATTTCGAAAGTGTATTTATTAAGTATTACAACTTTTACAACCATATCTATAATATAAACCTATCAAAAAATTCCTGAAAATGGCCTTTTTTAGCGTCCAAAGTGGGAAGACCCCTTAAATTCCTATGTGATAAGTCTTGGTAGGTGGTGCAGAAAATTGCGATACATCGTTTGTCTTCGTGAAACAAAACACTCTTTCGCCACTTGACTCAATAATTCGCCCTCATTCGCGTGTAAACGAGCCTCGATGTACCAACCGTAACTCACTGATATCTCGGACCGATAAATCGTATTCCCTCCTCATCCGGACTTCGTGGGCAAAAAAATCCCCGAAAAAAAACAAGAGAAAAGAAAAAAACAAAAGAGAGGAAAAGAGAGGAAGGGGAAAAAAATGGAGCACACGTGCTGGCGTTCGTAACAGGAGGAGACATGTGGGAGCTCGAAGATGGCACAAATGTGTGTATGTATATTTTTGCGTTTAGTGGAGCAAGCGCGTGTGTGCTCAGACCTAGGACAACATGAGACGCTGTGCGACCGTGTGGTCGTCGCCTGCTCGTGTGTGCCGGGAAAGTGATTAACTCCGAAGCCTCCGAATCCGCGCTCAATCAACAACATTTCTCACACCTCCCTAAACAAATTCATTCACCCAATAACAATATGGAAAACATAATTTTCACATTTTTTTACCTTTTCTTTATCCTTTTCTCTCTCTCATCCGCATTATCCGATCAGTCGAGAACATACAATTTATTATTATTATTTATCCTTCACGCACTTTTGTTCCGGCTGAACGAAGCAACGTAACGATGGAACGAAAAAAAGAAAAAATTGAGATCAAACCTCTTGATTTAAATTCACTGTAATTATGCACCTGTAAATGTCATTGTCGATAACTATTTTTTCGCATTATTTTCTTTTTTCGTTTTTGATTTTTTAATTTTTTATTCCTCCATACTCGACGTGACGAGTGACGGCGGATAATTTTTTTTGTTTTTTTTTTGATGATTTTTTTTTGTTTTGTTTACCGAGGGGGGATATCAAGAAGCGCGGGAGGCTTTTCGCATCGATTGACGGAGAGATATTGCCGGGAAGGCTCACGACACACTCGCGAGGCGCAAGCGAGTCGGACTGGGCGTAGAGGCGAGTCGTCGGTGGTTTTATACGAGCGACCGGTGTCGACGTCTTTCGCGTTCTCGTGTGGCCGTTGCTACTGCTACTGCTGCTGCTGCTTCTGGTGATGCTTGCGCTCGTGTATATATACACGACCGGTAAAGCGTATACTTCGACTTCGTCAAAGTATAATGGCTCTATATACCG
Organism: Ophion ellenae; assembly: GCA_963210295.1. NCBI lineage: Eukaryota > Metazoa > Arthropoda > Insecta > Hymenoptera > Ichneumonidae > Ophion > Ophion ellenae. The sequence goes on along the minus strand of OY723386.1, from coordinate 40,027,339 downwards.
GTGACGAGAACGTGGAGAGAGAGAGAGAGATAGAGAGAGAGAGAGAGGGAGCGACGTCAGCCCCGATTATGCCTTCGCGGTTAGCGATTCTATGTGCACTAAATGGATGCGTCCCGCTCGTTCGTGGACGCACGTCGAACCGAGATAGAATTAACGGCCGTTAGGAAATTCTCCCGCGATCGGATTATTCGTTAAACGATCGGCGATTTCGACATACAACTTTCGCGAGATAGCGGCGGATTTTATTTTTCGCGGTTAAATCATCGTACGTGTAGGATAAAATTGTAGGGAGCGGGCAGGAACTCTTTCTCAGGCTGGAATTGAGCTGCGAGGGTTGGGATACGATGCCGAGACGGTATCTATTATTTTGGAAAATTTCGTATGTATGTGCGAGTGAAAGATTTTTTTTTTCGATGGTGAATTCATCGTAGGTGTATTGTGAAATTGTAGGGAGCGGGCAGGAACTTTTTCTCAGGCTGGAATTGAGCTTCGAGGGTTGAGATACGATGCCGAGACGGTATCTATTATTTTCGAAAATTTTGTATGTATGGCGAGTGAATTTTTTTATGTCCATGATAAAATCATCGTGGGTGTATTGTAAAATTGTAAGGAGCGGGCAGGAACTTTTTCTCAGGCTGGAATTGAGCTGCGAGGGTTGGGATACGATGCCGAGACGGTATCTATTATTTTCGAAAATTTCGTATGTATGTGCGAGTGGAAGAATTTTTTTTTTCCATAGTTAAATCATCGTACGTGTAGTATAAAATTATAGGGAGCGGGCAGGAACTTTTTCTTAGGCTGGAATTGAGCTGCGAGGGTTGGGATATGATGCCGAGACGGTATCTATTATTTTCGAAAATTTTGTATGTATGTGCGAGTGAAATTTTTTTTTGTCGATGACAAAATCATCGTCGGTGTATTGTAAAATTGTAGGGAGCGGGCAGGAACATTTCTTAGGCTGGAATTGAGCTGCGAGGGTTGGGATATGATGCCCAGACGGTATCTATTATTTTCAAAAATTTTGTACGTATGTGCGAGTGAAATTTTTTTTTGTCGATGATAAAATCATCGTAGGTGTATTGTAAAATTGTAGGGAGCGAGCAGGAACTTTTTCTTAGGCTGGAATTGAGCTGCGAGGGTTGGAATATGATGCCGAGACGGTATCTATTATTTTCGAAAATTTCGTATGTATGTGTGAGTGTAAACATTTCGTTTTATGGTAAAATCATCGTAGGTGTAGTATAAAATTGTAGGGAGCGGGCAGGAACTTTTTCTCAGGCTGGAATTGAGCTTCGAGGGTTGGGATACGATGCCGAGATGGTATCTATTATTTTCGAAAATTTCGTATGTATGTGCGAGTGAAATAATTTTTTTTATGGTAAAATTATCGTAGGTGCATTGTAAGATTGTAGGGAGCGGGCAGGAACTTTTTCTAGGGTGGAATCGGACTGGCAGGGTTAGAATACGATGCGTGAATGACAGCTGTCATTATTGGCAATTTCGTTCATCTGTGCGAGCGAAGGTGGCGGGAAAAGGGAACATTTTTTTGAACGAAAATATATAAATTTTATAATAAAGTAATTGCAATTGGTAATTAAAAAAATTGGATTTATACCCACGAATCATTAACTATCATTAACTTTATTAAATAAACCTATTGTAAAAATTTACTTATTTGTTAGAAAGGTATAATATTAATCATTAAAATTAACAAAAAAGAATAATATCTATTTCTATATTTAATTTGTAAATCTTAAATAATTGCATCATTTAAGATTTTAAGGAGGTTGGAGCGATTCAGTTGAGTCAAATGACGATTTATTCATTTTTTTTCAATGAGCCTCAAAAAAATGCATACGAGGTACAGATTTATTCTGTATTCTGTACTTTTTTTTAAATATATAATTAAAGGGCAAAATTATGCATTTTAATATTTTTATTACGTGAAGTAGAAAAACTTTTGTGTTACTACCAACTTGAAAAAGTATAACATTATCGATGATTATGATGAAAAAAACTACCACAACGAATGTTTTATACAATTCACAATTAAAATTTGAGTAATTTATAATTATGCCTATTCAGATTCACGTCACGGGATTATTGCCCCATGGCTTACGATGGGCAAGATGAGGATTTTTTTTCTAAATGTTCGACAATTTTACTTGAACCGTTTTTTTTTATATTGCTTAATATGTATATTTTGAGAAAATGCAACCACAAAAATTGATTTTATTACTCGTCACAGCGGTACATTTAAATATATAAAAATAAAATAAAATTTCAAATATATAAAATAAAAATAAATGGCCTTAAATTTAATAGTATTAAATATTACTATTATTATTTAATAAATTATTTACGTTGATTTTTTTTCAACAATAGAAAATGTCTCATCCACAGTAACCTTAGTACATAGATAACCCTCAACAAGATCCTAAAATCCATTCCCGAAGTATAGACGAACGAAAAGCTGGTCGTCAATAAATGTGGTGTATATGATCACGCACGTGGATAATCTCGAAATGCTTCCGAGGCGCATAACTACGGGGAAAATTTAATTCATATGACCGCAGTATTACGTCGCAGTGTCGGATTCCCGATAACGCTGAGGAAAAGTTCCCAACACTCGTCATCACCGCTGAAAGAAAATATCCAAGAATATTATAACGCGCGTATGCACCGAGAAAAATTATTTGTTCGAATTGAACAGAATTTTATTTGGACCTCAATCTACGAGACTTTCGTTTGATATTCAGAGAAATTATATATTTACTTTCATTAAAAGTTTCGATTGATTACACCTGTCACTTATATTCGACTGCCGCAAATTTTTTTTCAATTTGCTGCGATGATATGACATATTCAACTGAAGATTTTTTAATATTTTGTCTAAAAAGTTACTGATTCAATTTTTCTTCATCATATTGGACTTCAATAGTGTTTCATTGAAGTCTGATAATCTTTTTCATTCCGTCGACAATTATTTTTGGTCTTTGTACAAAAAGCTTCGGGCCTGGTCACCGAAGAACGACCATGCCGCAATGATAACTTAAAATTGAACCTATTAACTGAATATAAAAAAAATACAAATAAAAAATTACTATTTTTTGAGAGTATTACTATTTCGTATTACTATACGAATGACAAAAAAATCTACAAATAAGAAATAACAACAATAAGAATTAACAAAGATACGAATAAAAAAATAATAATACGAATGACGATAAACAATAATACATTTGAAAAATAAAAATAATACGAATTAAAAGAAACCAATACACTGAAAAAAACGTAATTATTTGAATTGAGGGGTTCTCACTTTAGACCGTAAAAAAGGCTATTTTCATGCATTTTTTTGATAGGTTTATATTATAGATATAAACCTATCAAAATATAAAAAAATATGAAAAAAATACTAATAAAAAATTACTATTTTTTGAAAGTATTACTATTTCGTATTACTATACGAATGACAAAAAAATATACAAATAAGAAATAACAACAATACGAATTAACAAAGATACGAATAAAAAAATAATAATACGAATGACGATAAACAATGATACAATTGAAAAATAAAAATAATACGAATTAAAAGAAACCAATACACTAAAAAAAACATAATTATTTGAATTAAGGGGTTCTCACTTTAGACCGTAAAAAAAGCTATTTTCATGCATTTTTTTGATAGGTTTATATTATAGATATTGATATAAAAGTTGTTACACTTAATAAATACACTTAGGAAATACATCAAAAATTTTATTTATTTATTAAAGTCACTATTTATAGGCGAAAATGACAGTCGGAAAAATGTCCAAAAAAATTGTAGGTTTGCGCTGTCGGTGATATCTCGGAGATGGATCATTCGAAACAAAAAAATCAAACGATTTTAGATTCAGTATGTTAATGGCCATAGCGCATATCATACGATTTTTTATATGTACAAAAATAATAAAATGGCGGACATTTTCCGAAAAAAAACAAGTTTTTTCACCGTTTTTGGCAAAAAAAATAGTAAATATCGAAATTTAAATAAATCCTTGCCATGCGCTATAGCTATAGTTGTAAACAATATGTGATTAAAATTTCATACGGATCGGTTCGGTAGTTACGAAGATTTCATCAACAAGCCGTCGAAAAACGTTGTTTCGAGAAAAACGCGTTTGAAGTTTGTTTGGGTCACATAAATACATACATAAAAAAAATGTATTTCGAAAGTGTATCTATTGAGTGTAACAACTTTTATATCAATATCATTTAAAAAATTCATGAAAATAGCCTTTTTTAGCGTCTGAAGTGAAAAGACCCCTTAAATAAAACAGTAATGCAATCATTGCACAACGCGATGTTCCCTTCAAGAACGTGACTCGCAGCGAGCTCTTGTTTCGCCTGCCGAGCACCTATTTGAATCTAATAAATCATGTATTCGATGAAGCTCCGCTAAACATTCGTCTGCCTTGAATAAATGATTGCTTCCAAACTAACACTCGATGAAAAGTTTAATTGAAACGCGCCAGGTATACGCTTCGACTATAAAAATTCCTCCAAGTCCACCGAACTTTTCCCGAAAAGAAAATAAAATTCGTCGCCCTGAAGAAGAAAAAACGCCAATTTCGCATCATGGACTAAAACAAATAATTTCTTCAGCGCACCTGTCGATCACCGATGACGTTCAAAATTTCGTGGAAAAAAAACACACACACACACACACACAGCTCTCCAGACACATTCAATGCTAATTGTGTATCGCTGAATATTGATCGAAAGTATTATTTTCGGTGATAACAGAGCCCTGCGTTGGCGTGATTAGCGCGAGTTGAAACGTTCCGTCTTGCGTAACGAATCGCAACTGTATTGCAGTTGCGACGAGCCACGTCCGCGAGGTCGCACTTGACTCATCCTCGTCGTCGTCGTCGCCTGGTGGATACGATTTTTCTTTTCACCTAAAAACTGTGATCGCGCAATACGAGGAAAGAGGATATCACCTCGGTCGCAATCCGGGGAGCGCGGCTCAGTCCCGCGATAGGCGCGATCGAGAAACGTCAACGAGTTTATCGTCGCGCAATATGCGTCCGAGAATTGCAACGATTCGCGACGCACTGAGTCTCTTATTGCGACGTATCGAAACCGCCGCACAGCAGGCAATTATAATTCCGTATACAATTAGCGATCTACCTCCCGTCTCTCCTATCTTCGGCTCCTTATTTGACGCCTTGTCCTTATTCATCCACTACGAGATCTACTGTGAAAAAAAAATGCATTTCCACATCGAGGGTCGCTGCCGAATTTTTTTCGGACCACGCGTGGTAAATTGTAAAAAATTGAGCACAATTTCACCGCGTCGCAAAATTAAGGCGACACCTTAATTAAGATCACTTCGACGGAAAAATCGATTTTTTTGCATTTTATATATATGTGTGTAGATATATATATATATATATATATATATATATATATATATATATATATATATATATATATATATATATATATATATACATATATATATATATATATATAACTAGTTAATTATCGACGTCACAAAAAAATGTTCCCGACAAAAGTTGTACGGTGTGAAGGGGGCCATCAAATGCGACCATTTTTTTTTTTTTTCGGTGGAGGCGCTGACTCACAGTGAAGGTCATCTCCACTTTTTTAAATGGAATGGTGTATTTTTTTCAACCATCTTCTGGAGCACCTGAAGCCGCATAAAAAACATTAGGGGCTGAAAGTCGTCCAAGGTCATTCAAGGTCACCTATTAAAATGAAACACAAATCTAAATATCTCGGATCACTACCAAATATTTAGTAGTGATCCGAGATATTTAGATTTGTGTCATCGATACTGACCTTGAATGACCTTGGACAACTTTGACCCCCTAATGTTTTTTATGCGGCTTTGAGGTGCTCCACAAGATGGTTGAAAAAAATGTACCATTCCATGTAAAAAAGTGAAGATGACCATCACTGTGTGTCAGCGCCTGCACCGAAATAAATAAAAAATTGGTCGCATTTGCTGGCCCCCTTCACACCATACAACTTTTGTCTGGATCATTTTTTTGTGACCTTGATAATTAGCGAGTTTTTTTCAGGTGACAGAGATAAGAGGGACACCCTGTATATTAGGGTGGCACAAATTTGAGCTCTATTTCTTTTGCTTTTTCTCACGATCCAATTCTCTTATTTAAAGAAAAAAAAATGGTTCCGAAGCTGCGAGCGGTCGAAAAATATTTAAAGGTCGCTCAAGCCTCCGAAAAATTCAAATTTTCAGTAAAAAAATTGATTTTATTTTTTCGTCTTTTCTCAACCGGGAATTTAAAGATTAACTTCGCGAAAGCTCTAACCGGCGAATGAATATTTAGTGGTCGCTTAAGGTTTTCGAAATTTACAATTTCCCCCAAAAAATAAATGTCGCATGCACTATAATTCCTTGTAGCAGAAAAACAAAATAAACAGCAAAGTGTTACATTTTCTGAATAATTTATTATAATAATTTGTAACAAACACCAATTAAACGATATGTGTTTTTATGTATCATTGTATTGTGGCGTCGCTCGTCACAGAGTACTGCCACGATTGGTCCGCAGTTTGACTAACGAGACCAAGTGTGGGACGCATTACGATGCGCGGACAGCAGCTGCCATTTCAGTTGTACGAATAAAACGACCGATAATTTTGTTTACGGCCAAGAACTTTGAGGAATTATTTTATGAGGACAAACATTATAATTCTTGGGTTAGAAGTGCGAGGTAAATTTGAAAAGTCTGTCTCTAAGGAAAAAGGATAAATTGTTTTGAAATTTTACAAAACGTCAAATTTATGAGTGGGAAGAGTAACAATAAATTGGAATTTTCGAAGCTCTTGAGCGACCACTAAATATTCATTGGCTGGCTAGAGCTTTCGCGAGGGTAATTTAATAATTGAAAAGCGTAAAATTCATGGGTGAGGAGTGGACGAAAAAAAAGTAAAATTGATTTTTTAATGATAATTTGAATTTTTGGGAGGCTTGAGCGACTTTTAAATATTTTTTGACCGCTCGCAACTTTCGCGATAATTTTTTTTAAGAAGATGATTGGATGGCGAGAAAAAGGGGAAAAAAGTAGAGCTAAAATTTGTTAACCTTAAAAACCTTTGACCTTAAAAAAAAATCACCAAAAAAATACAGAAACAACGAAAACATGGCCGCAAGCAGATGGTGAATTTTTTCGCGTCGTTTAGCGGTGGACACTCTCCAGCTTGAGCGGTTCATCTGAAATCTAAAAGGCAAACGGGTTATTCAAGTTAACAATAGATACAAGTCGTTGACGATCGTCGATTTTGAAAATCATTTTATTTAACAACGGGGCGACGAATTGAAACTCGAGCATACAAAATATATGAAAAAGTCGTTATTTTTACGTAACTATCAAAAAATGAAAATCGATTTTCTTAAAGTGAGAACGCCAACGACCTTTGAATGTTTCTCATCCTACCTCCTGTAAATATAGAAACAATCCATCAAGTGGTTCTCGAGATATCGCGTCCACCGACTTTGAAAACAGTGTTTCGAGAGAAACGCGTTTAAAGTTTGGAGTATAGTGCTGCTACCGCTCGCCCGGTCGACGGTTACAAGCTGTAGCTCATTTAATTTTACGAATATTTCAATGAAATTTTCTGAAAATATAGCTTTTCAGAAAATGGCGTATATTTTTCGATACGCAATTTTTTTACCCACCTAGGTAGATGTAGCCCGTTGAAGAACCAAAACTTTCGTAATTGTAGTAGCTATCGTTTTACGCAGCCGTTTTTTTTTATTTAGTGTTTTTCAAGCCTCCCAATATGAGCAAAAAATTCGCCAAAAATGCACTTTTTTAACGTACACAATTTTTTTGTTAATAAAAAGAAATCCTGTTGGTCTGGGAAAAAAATTCCAGACCAACCATCGTCAAGTAGTCTATCTGGCCGTTGGACCACATTTTTTATCAGGCTCTATTATCCCTCAATAACTTTGTCAATTTTTTATTTTTTTAAATAAAAAAATTACACGAAGTAAGTTCAATGTATGCTTAACAACATACACCGAGAGAAATGTATGGTGTACACAACCGTATTTTAAATATATGTGATATTTCCATGAGGGGACAATAAAATTCTAAAGCCACAGTTACTGCCAAAAGTATAGTACTGCTTATTGAATTTAGCAATTGCATGAATTACGCACATATGTTAACCACAACCACCAATCTTACAAACATACGTTTATTCTTCAATGCTATATAATGTAGTAGATTTTCATAAAATGGATATACCTTGATACTATCAAAAATCTACTTCCCCAAGATTCTAATAGTGAACTGAAATATATATACATTGATTAGAAATGTTGGCGGTGATTTGCGACGATGTTTATAGTGATTTGTACCATATTAATATAAGATACGACCTGCTATCTGCGTATTTGGCGTGTTATTCAGTGTTGGTACAAGGCATCAACACTGCAAAAACAAGTGTGTTGTTTTTACACATTTTAGGTGTGTAATTTTTCCTCACCCTGTTTTTTGTTTCAAGCTGAAAGACGCAACGTACATGAGTTTAGTTAACCACGGACGAGATGAATTTTCCGGATAAAATAAAAGTTGTCAATCGCATTTTTACAATACTATTTACATATATGTATCCTCCATGTAAATAAAATGTATATCCTCCATGTAAATAAAGTGTATATCCTCCATGTAAATAAAATGTATATTCTCCATATAAGTAAGTAAATAAATTCATAATCAACAGTCAGAAATATATATTGAGTATATTGATTATAGAGGGTGTGTGTGTATACTAAGATCTTAACCCGATTCGGTTATCGTTAGTCGCTGGAGACCCGAGCCATTTTTAGTTAATGTCCGCATTTTTGGGAGGTGGGTGTGTTTATGACGAAAAATAAAATATTTGTTTAAATTGTTTTGCAATATTCATAGTGTACCCTTAAAGTAGAAGTATTCCAGAGTGTTCAGGAATTTCATCAGAATTTTTCATTGCAAATTACGTGTTCTAACATGTCTCGGTCCTTCAGTGACCCAGCATAACCTGACAAGGGGCCGAAAAAAGCGATGACCTGATCGGGTTAATTGAACGGGTTAATCGGTTAATCGAAGACCAAATGTCGTTTTGTTAACCAGTCAATCAATCAACGTCAAACCAACAAATGAGTTTGACGTGATGCCGTAACCATGGTAATTTTTAAAATAGGATCCATAACTCGCAATTAACACACGTAAACTGTGTTGCTTTTTCCCGTGTTATTTGTGCTCCTGTGTTGCTATCAACGCGTGTTATTTAGTCCAATGTGTGTAAATATGCGCCTTGTATGTTGTTTCTACACGCTTTATGTGTGCTCGCATAAGCGTGTTATTGATGGGGACGCTACGAAGGTATTATTATACCTATAAGGAATTATACACTCACGTGTGTAATTTTAATGCATTACGTGATACCGAATGCATAAGTGTGTAGAATCAACATGGCAACGCGTGTTTAGAATTTATGTTGTGTTATTTCTACACACTTTGAACACACGTCAAACACGCCTTGTTTTTGCAGTGAATGTCCGTAAACTGAATGCATAGAATATTTCATAAATCCAAAATAAAATAAAATACGCAATTAAGAGTTCCACCTCGGTGATTTTTTATTATAATTCGCCAGTCCCTGACCCCCTGTAATGGTTTATTTCGACGAAAATATTTCGCCTAATCGGAATCGAACCTAGAACCTGACTGCCTACCTTCTGCCTATCCTACGCACGCTGCCACTGCGCTACCGAGTGCTGTTGGCATTTTTAGCACAAATATCGCGTAAGAGACGAAGGTAATTCCGGCTGTACTTCCGAACAGCTGTTACCCGTGCGGAAAACTGATAGGGCATCCCTAATAAAAATAAGGGCCTTTCAGGGCTTTCCTAGTGCTTTCCCTAGTAGGGATTTCCACAATGGGCCCAGACTTGGCCATTATCGGGATAAACTTGTAGGGATTTCCACAATAGGCCCCGACTTGGCCATTATGGGGATAAACCTGTAGGGGTTTCCACAAAAGGACCCGACTTGGCCATTATAGGGATAAACCTGTAGGGATTTCCACAATAGGCCCAGACTTGGCCAGTATAGGGATAAACAAGTAGGGATCTCCACAATAGGCCCAGATCAGACTATTATAGCGATAAACCAGTATAAATAGCTTAGGCTATATGGTTGATGGTATTTCAATGATTCAAATCGATTATATACATCGATCGAATAATATTATCGAAATTGGGAAAAAGCGTAAGGGCATTAGCAAATAAAAAATCAACGATGAACACAAATATGCAGATAAACATCAGACAGTATTTATTTATCAAATTAAAGAAACCTTTTACATAGATACAAACAATTACTCATGGTTTCACTCATGCATGGAGTAATGCTAGCGCATAAGTGTGAACAGTCCCAACCGGTTTACTCGACATTTTTATAGCAACTAATTTCCGCTTAATACTCATCATAGGGACAATTATTTCTTCTGAAGACTTCGCTGATATTTCCCATTCATAAACTTTATCTGACTGTGTACGATAAGTAAATAAATTGGTCTTTATTTTCCAGATCTTTCCCTCAATGGAAATAGATTCTAGTGATTCAGTAGACCCATATATATTTTTTATTTCTACTACCCATCTATTCCTTAGAATGGATTATTTTTTGTATCAATTTTGTCATGGCAGTTTGTCATAAAGGCTCACATGCAAATACGCAATCACATTTCTACGCGCGCACACATACATAAACATGTACTCACGTCCACACCTATGCACATGAACAATTACATAAAAACAAATACAGATATACCTTGACGCATTTAACATACACGTATATCCACTGATACGGATATTTTATGGCGCTGAAGAGGTTATGATGAGGCGCCGTTGAGGCATTTTCAGGGCGCTAAAATGGTTTTGATGAGGCGCCATTGAGGCAACTTATAAGGCCCCGGTCGTTGCGCCTTTAATGGCCCTTGTTGACAAAGTGTGACCGGCCGCTAACGGCCCTCATGTGGCTTCCAGATTAGGGCCCGAATACAGTTAGGGGAATATTATTGGGACCCGATCACAGTCCCAACTCAATTTCCGCACGGGTACCAGCAATTTAGGTGAAATTTTGCACAGATCTTTTTTTTATAATCTAAGTCACTGTTTAAATGGATTTTTGGCGCTTCGCAATAGTTTTGTACCATATAATAGTGATTTATACCATATTATATGATACGACCTGCTGAATGCATAGTAAGATGTGTCCTACAAGAACAGAAGGTGAACTACAAGGAGAAGTGTTGAACTGATATCCCATTTTTGCAATGCAACAGACATACCATATGTAACAGTTTGTGAGACATGCGTAGTTCTTGAAACTATTAAGCTGCCGTTGCTCGAACTGCAAATGATTTACGTCTTCGCTATAAAGAAACTTTACTATAAAATTTTTCGAGTAGTCACTTTTCATACGGTCTTCTAACCAATTACACTCGAAAATGGTTGATGTTAATGATATGAATTGTACAAACTTGAGAAGAATAGTAGAAGTTTAACTGAACATAACTTAAGGAGAGATATACACCTAGATGGTCGAGGTCGAGGATTCAGAAGCTACGAACATTTCGTCGACCGTAGAAGACCTACACTATGGGCCTGGTATCGATGATTCCATGTAAGTTGACAAATTTCATGATTTATTCATTCCCAAATTTTCAAACGCGTTTTTCTCAAAACCACGTTTTTCAAATCGGTACCCAAAATTTCTCGAAAACCAATGAACCGATTGCCTTGAGGTTTTTTGTGGTTATTCTATACACCATTATCTAGTAGTTGTCATAGGATGTTTTTTCCGTTACTTAGTTTTTGTTTTATAGGCAAAATAATAACTAATGTTTGGCCCAAAAATCACTATTTATGTTCAAACGTCCGCCATTTTGTCATAAATCGATATTTTCTAGATTATAGTATCTAATTTAATAATCTTTTTGGTTTTTTTTCAGATGATTTTTGAAGAAACGCCTGTGGGTACCGTATACGCAGATTTTTTTACGACCCTCCAAGGATCATACAATATCCTTGTATATTTTTGATATTTTTAAATAAAGAAAATTAAACATATTTTTGAATGTATATACTTTTAGATAATTAAAACCCCAATCCGAAAGCTCAAATAGTTTTCCTTTAAATAATTCACAAAAATGACCTTTTTCCGGCTCCTAGGTGTATATCTCCCCTCAACGTACAATATACAACATTATTATTCGTACGCCGATTTTGTTATAGCACTGAATTAATCATATGTATAGTGTCACGCTTTTTATAATAGTGAATAATAATTTCGGGGATAATAGATAGTCAAACACGCCACCCAAATCGCATGTTTAGGTATACTTTTCGCTTATAATCGTGTCAACCATATTATGAACGCGGTGTCAATAAACTATAACGAATTTTACTATCCCCTCTTTTCCAATGCGCGTTTGTTGTAAATACCATGGACTTTTCTCTCCGTGCAGATATCCCGAAGAATTATACCGACGAGCTCCAGTGATCTCTGATCCAAGCACACTTTATTCCTCTCGATTGGAAATCAAGGCGCTTGTTATTGTTCTCGTTTTCTTTTTTACGCGACGTTTATAGCGATCATTTCGATTCCCACCTCCTATTAACGGGCTTTTTATAGCGGTGTTATGCGAAAAGAGGGAAGTGCGAGAGAGAGAGAGAGAGAGAGAGAGAGAGAGAGAGAGAGAGAGAGAGAGAGAGAGAGAGAGAGAGAGAGAGAGCGAGAGAGAGAGAGAGAGCGAGGGAGGGAGAAGTGAAAAGCTTATCAAACAGCTGTTCCGGCCCATAAAGTTGGAGAACTTGAAAGCAAATATGACGCGCTCTCTCGCGATCGGTACGCCTGTATGTACGCGACGTCGTGATACTCGCACAGGACTACGCGAAGTGGGCTATGTAATTTCCTGTTACTTGTCAAGATAATGCGATCGTTAAAAACGACAAAAACAGTGCAAAAACTTTGCGGCAGATAAGGTACGGCGCCTATCGAGGATGTATATCTTTTTCCCTCTCTCCCCCTCACTCTCTCTCCTCGCCCCCTCTGGCTCTCGCTTCGCGGTACATCGATTCGCTCCGATCTCATACCTATATATCCAGCGGCTTTTGCCTGCCGGCCACATGAGTCATTCCTATTATCAGCAGGTTGAGAGAGAGAGAGAGAGAGAGAGAGAGAGAGAGAGAGAGAGAGAGAGAGAGAGAGAGAGAGAGAGAGAGAGAGAGAGAGAGAGAGCGAGAGAGAATGCGCTAGACCACGAAACATTACGATCATTCTCTGTCGGTTTTGTCTCGTTCGTCAAACGAGATTGACGGCGACAACCTATATATATATATATATATCGACAGCCTTGATCAAAAGTATTAGGCATCCTGTACGTTTTCTGTCCGGACAATAAATTGATAATCTCGGCGATAAAAAATCGTAAACCAATTTACCAAAAAGGGTTTTGAAGCGGGCAAAACCACCTTCATTTTAATTTTTAATTTTTGTTTTGGCGATTTTTTTTGCACCAGCTGTTTTTTTTTTAAACATGCCGGTTTTCCACGATGTTCGCACTTTGCAAAATTGCGTGCTAGACTTTGAAAAACAGTAATCTCACTACTTAATGACAAGATCTTCGAAAAGGACACCGTTAGCTTCAGTTTCGTTGGAAAGAAAAAGTTTGCCATTTTTTTCGCAGAGTGATCTAGTTTTTGTTGAAAAAAAACGGCACGTTTCCAAAAAGCCGGCATCGTGCGGTGTGACTTGAAGCTACGAGGTTTGGAATATTTAGTGTAAGGAGTAAACAGTTGTATTTTGTTATTTTGGAGTCACTCAATTTTTTTTAGATTTTTTTCAAAAATTTCTTTGTATCGCTATTTTTGGTTGATAGACAACGATTAGTTCCATTAATTTATTGCCGTTACTTCGAAACAAAGTTACATAACTGAATTTTTAACACATTCGAATTTTTCCCGAATTCTTATTCGATTTTTTTTTAATTCAAAGATAATATTAACAGTGATATTTCAATATTTACACCTCTCCAACGATGACTCTTTTATTTAAATAATTTTCCGTTGGACCCCCTTCAGCCTTAGTTACGGCCGCAACCAAAGGAAGCGATACGAAGAAATTTAGGAAAAAAGACATAAAAATTTAGTGACTCCAAAATAACAAAATACAACTTTTTACTCGTTAGATTAGATGTTCCAAGCTTCATAGTTTTCAAGTAACGTCGCACGATGCCGACTTTTCGGAAACCTGCCATTTTTTTTTCAAGAAAACCTAGATTACTCTGTGAAAAAAAATGCAGAAATAAAAAAAACAACGAAACTTAAGCTAACGGTATCCTTTTCAAAGATCTTATTACTAAATGGTGAGATTGCTATTTTTCAAAGTCCAACATGCGATTCTGCAAAGTACGAAAATCGAGAAAAACCGCAATGTTCAAAATTAGGTACCGGGTACAAAAAAAATTGCGAAAATAAAAATAAGAAAACAAAATGAAGCTGGCGATGTCCGCTTTAAAATCCCGTTTGGTTTATCATTTTTTTTTCGCCGAGGTATTCAATTTTTTGTCTGGAAAGAAATCTTACAGGGTGCCTAATACTCTTAATCAAGGCTGTATATATATATATATATATATATATATATATATATATATTTAAAATATAATATAATAATGTATACATATTATATTTTATATAATCTATAAATATATATACTATAATATATATGTATAAAATATAATATATATTAATGTATAACATTTAAAAACGGTGCGGAATTTTTTCAATAATATTTTTCAATATTCGCATCAATATATGTATATGTATATATATTGATGCGAATATTGAAAAATATTCCTGAAAAAATACCGGACCGTTTTTATAATATTTTTTTTATAATAGTTTTTATAATAATATTTTTCAATATTCGCATCAATATATATATATATGTATATATATTGATGCGAATATTGAAAAATATTCCTGAAAAAAACCGCACCATTTTTAAATGTTATATATTAATATATATTACATTTTATATATATTAGAGTATATATATTTATATATTATATAAAATATAATATATATATTATTATATTATATTTTAAATATATATATATATGTGTATATATATATATATATATATATATATATATATATATATATATATATATATATATATATATATATATATATATATATATATATATATATATATATATACATACACATATCCATATGCATGAATATATAAAAGCGAGAGCCGCGCAAATACCGCTCAACGTTTGCATTTACAAATGCAAGATAGATTGAACCGCGATGATGACACCCCTCGTTTTTGTCGCGACCGAAGTATGACTCTGTGTGATCGATTGAAAAATTCTTCGAAACCAAACGAAAAAAAAACACCCCAGACATATCACGAATATTTCAAAATATTGATACGAATATTGGAGAATATAATTGAAAAAATGCCGCACCGTTTTCAAATATTGACTTCCAATTTTATACGAACGTTTTTTTCCATTTTTTTGCTTTTTTTCGCGCAGACTTCGCGCGTAATTTTATCTGCGTCTGTATAACGTGAACAAAGAAGAAGAAAAAACACATCGGAAACACGAGTACACAGAAAATTGTGAGAGTGTGTTTGCGCGTTCGGCGGATTTCGCTGCTTCGTGACGATCACGAAAATTATCGCAAACTCAAGCGGCAAAAAGAGATCAACGTCGTTTATTGTCGATCTTGCGGATCGTTCTCGTTTTTTGTCGAGCCTTGCACCCGTTCTGGAATTTCACGAGTGAAATACACTGAATATGTATATCTGGATATAAAAATATATGTTTACACATAAGAAATGTATGAGTTATCCATTATTTGCGGACGACGTATGCAGATAAGGCCAGGCGCATTCCGCGGTTTTCTCGTTAAAATGCGTATGTACACACACACACAAACACACACACACACACACACATACACACACACACACACACACACATATATATATATATATAATATATATATGTATGTATGTATGTATGTATGTGTGTAAGTATATATATATATATATATACACGTCTAGTGCGAGATATTCGCGATATAGCATGAATGCGCATTTCAGAACGTAGATATATTTGTTTACGAGCATTTCGACTGGGGAGTGACCGACGAGCTATTTCTATTTGTTTCCACGAACATTTCCGCTGACTTTAATTGCTCAAATTGCTTAAAATGATTTTTTTTGTTTATTTTGTTACATATTTATTCAAGGAAATGAGTGTGATGCAATTTGACTTTGAGGACCTTGAGGGTAGGCAAATGTCCCCGTACTGAACATTATGTAAGAAAGATTTTTTTCAAAATTACCATTGAAATAAATGTACGCTTATGGAATTTTTTAAAAATTTTTAGTACCCTCTTAGAAACAGCCATATGTGACATATGTTTCAATTATTATTATTTATATATATTATACATGTATATAATAATAATTATTTTTTATTAATTAATAATAATTTAAGTTAATATTTTAATATAAATAAATTCAATTAATTTTAATACATTATTTTTAATTAATAATAATTAATAATAATTGCATATATATAATTATTATTATTTTATAATCAATAATACAATGTATAAGTACAATAGCGATAATAAGGAAATAAAAAAATTGCAAACATATATATGTTTATTTTATATTATTGATATTTTTATAAATTTTACTATATTATTTTACTTCCGTTTCAGAAAAAAATGTGAAAAACGTTTGGAACCCGTCTAAAAGTAAAAAACAACCCTTGACTAACATTTAATAAATATTCAGAGACGCTGAACGAAAATTCAACTGGATGAAAAGTACAGCGATTGTTTCGGAATATTCGTTCGGTAAATAATCATTCAGTAAACATTTTTTGCGTGTCATCAACGCAGAATTTTTCGTTACCCGCACCATTTTATGAATCATTTATGAATTTCTTTGCTGCGTATCCGCCAATTTCGCGCACACACATGCTCACCGCACGAATCGTTTATCAAACGAAAGTGCTGACAGACAAGATATTAATTTTAACTATGACTAACAGTTGCCAAATGTACATATATGAGTGTACATTCGTATGATGTATGTGTGTAAAATAGGTATTACCCTGTACGTATTTTTGTAGACTTCTAATCAATCAATTATTCGTCACCGTATATTCGAAGCGATGGAAAAAAGTGTCAAGTTTTTCGCGTTAATGTAATGTACATCGGGCGTACAAAGTTTTGCATCGGGTCGCGTTGTGCCTTATCTTTCTGACGTTTGCCAACAATGTACGTGTAAAAAGGTATGAGAGCTGCGTGTCTCGCATTCCACACACATGCCGTGCTAATATAGTGTGCATTAGGCGTGAACGTTTAAAGTTCTCGTATCATTGATAACCATATTGATAAGGCAGGAATTTGTCCTCGACGAAATTTTCGATGATCGTGAATTACATTCCTCGGGTTTTCGTACAGTTCGGAATATCTTTGTGTTGCTCGGTGGAAGTTCGACGTGGAACTTAAATTTAGATAGAGCAGTTGATTAATTGAACATTTATTGATTCACCCACGGTATTAATAAATAGTACTGATGATTACTCTATTGATTTATAATCAGCTATTAATTGCGATGCCAAACCGTAATGATACCATTATATTAGTAATAACGACAGTAGTTGCTACTATCAATTATTACTAGTACTGGATTAATCAGTTCAGAAATTTTGTTAGTTAAAGAAAGTACATGTTATTTTCATGAATCACAGGGTTATGCCTAGTTGTAGAAGTAAAAAAATCAGTTTTTCGAAAACTAATATATTTTGACAGTACATAATCTTATAAATGTTCTCTGAAAGTTTCAAGATGACCGGATCAAAATTGACAAATTTATAGACTGTTATGTTGACCGCCGTCGGAACGCTCGAAGCGTCCTTCGAAACTTTAAACGCTCTTCTCTCGAAAGTACGTTTTCACGGTCGGTGCTCAAAATATCTGAAAAATAACTGCATCGATCTTTCGAATTTTTTAAAGACTTTCTTTAGATGTATAAATATAGTATTCGATCGAGGGATTTTTTTCCCATATGTACATTCGATTTGATGAACGGAAAATGCCAATTTTGTTTGAATTTAATATTCCAGAAATTACATCGATTAAGTTTCCGCGGTCACGGGGGGTCCATGCGACCCCACTCGCGGCATTGAGCCAAAATTACTATAAGTTGTAGATGGCCAAGGGGGATGGCCTGCCTTATAAGGGTGCTTTGAAGTGTCCTTTGTAAGTACCGATTAAGGTCGGTCAATTCGCGACAGCTGTTTCGTCGTGGTAGTCGATACAAAAAAATCGGGCGGGCGCTGGGGTCGGTTTGACCCCCATGTGACCTGCACGTATATTTTTCGGAAACAATGGTATTTTTTTTCTGCGTGGGATCACTATATGTAATGTAAGTATGAATATGAGAACGGTAAAAAAGAATTCCATCAAGTTTATATGAATAACTCCGAAATGCGAATTCTTTGCGACGTCCGTCTACGTCATTTGAAAAACTCATTACAATACTACTCGGAAAACCACAAAACCATTTAGAATGTGCGACAAGGACAGATCTGTCATCTGCATCGACTGGGGGGACAAACGCGATTTATTTACGATATTTTAATATTTTGTATTTTTCTATGTATATTTTTTTGATATGTTTCATATATATTGTGTTGACACTATGATCTTATAATTTTTCGATCCGCTGTTGCATATAAATTGCTCATTTTTCACTATTATCGTTCTTTTTTAACTCCGAAATGAGCCCTCTTCAAATGTTTAAATTAATAGTTTTTTTGAAAGCCCACTATGAAGCTATGTTTTCCTGAAACTATTATATTTCAAGAGAATTACTCTAAATTTTGTTGAATTTGAAACTTGCAAGAGTTATGATTTTTCAAGTACAAAATAGCCGCTTCTCGCATTAATTCCTTCCTGTTTTTGCCGCTATTTTAAATATCGATTGCAATATTAAACTGAGAATGCGACATTCTAGAAGATTTGGAAACCATAATTTCGATTATTTTTTGTAAAACAAAGGGTAATTCCGGGGGAGTTGGCCATAAGGGAAATATGGCCAGTAGAAATATTTCGTAGAACCGCGCACTAGATTTCACCTGTTACTGCTTAAGGGAGACTTTGTCCTCGAAATGCAGCGGGAGATGTTAGCGGCTCAACATGAGCAGCTAGAAGAAGAGGAGGGATGCCTCTATGGACCAGGTATTGCCGATTAGCGGTAATTATAAACACATTTGTGTAAACACATTACAAAACTTTAAACGCGTTTTTCTCGAAAACACGTTTTTAAAAATGGCTGACATTCTCATGATCGCTGTAATTAACATATCGACCTGAAATTTGGAGAGCATACTCAGAAAATATGTCTTCGCGGAATGACGGATCGTTTTTTCGATAGATACATTTTTGCATTTATTATTTATCTTTTTATGCGAAAATAAAACGCGAAAATTCGTTTTTTTTTTAATTGCCGCCATTTTCCGAAATTCGTACTAAACGAAAAACCCATCCGTCATTCCATGATCAAAGGGTCACAGATTGATAATATGCTTTGAATTTGTGTTTCAGATCAACAAAGAGGGGGCAGTGATGTCAGCCGTTTACCTCCCGCGATTTGAGGACCTGTTTTCGCGGAGCTGCAACGGCCGCCATTTTGGTTTTTTTTCAAAAAAAAATTTTTTTTTACGTTCTGTATATCATGAATAAAAGCAAGAAAAAAACCGCACTCAAAAAGCTTTACTCGTTTCCTTTAAAAAAAATAAAATGTAAACACCTGAAATATGGCACTCCAAGGACAAAGTCTCCCTTAATTCGCTTCGCATCGTGCGCAGGTTAAAGTTTACGAGCAAAAGTGTGGCAAAAAAATGTCAGTAAATAAAATCCTTTTTAATTATTCTGTCTACTGCTAATTTTTTTTTAAAGTTTCATGTTTTAGATTGTGGTGATGTTATTTTGTAAAAGTAATGGTTACTTTTGTATTTCTTGAATAGTTCACAAACAGTGCTGTGTTATAACCTCCAGATTTCGCATGTATTGTTTCGACTTGTTTACATTTTAGATGTGGTCATCTCTCGCGGGAGATTAGGAGAGATGGCCACGTACAGTCGGTGTATGATGGCCATAGTATTAGTGTAGTGTGTTCAAATAATTCATTTTTTCGACATTTGTTTTAGATGCCTAATGAGTACAAGAGAAAAGCAATTACTCTACGAGGGGACTGGACTCAAGAATTATTAAAAGCAGCTATCAGTGCTGTAACAAATGACGAATTGTCGGTTCGTGCGGCCGCTAGGACCTCCGAAATACCTAGGGAGATCTTAGAAAGACGACATAAGAACAATGACAAAAAATGTTGCGGTGAAAATATTATGAATCTCGTCTCATCGAAGACTGGCTTCAGTGGATAGTGTGCCAACTTTGGGTACACGAAAATTATATTGATTTCGATGATATGTGTTCTAGATGTGGCCAAAAGAAAAAATAATTGAGAATCTAAACAGAAACCAAAGAGAAAACCGAGAGCATAATGCTGGGTAACTGGCCATCTCATTTCTCCTCTTGTGGCCATCACACCCAGGTACTCCGCGAGAGATAGCCAATCGTGGTTTTAATAAAATTGTGATTTTCAAGTTGATCTGATAAGAGCTTGTTTCAATTTAGTAAATTATCTTAAAGTTAAATGTTCAAAGTTTAATTACGAATGGAGATGAGTTGAGAAACGTCTCTTCTTTTATTTTGACGGACCCTTGAAAAAACTGTGGCCAACTACCCCGGACTTACCCTAATATAACTCAAAGTATTCAAATTTACTGTGTAAAATATTAAAATGTAATGTGTAATATTGAATTACAATGTAATGTGCAAAATTATTAGCATCTTGTCGTATGTGGCATATAGATCATAAAATCGTTCAATTTTAAGGTCTTAGCAATTGTTTACTTTGTTCCCAATTTTAAACAAAAGAATCCGATATATGGCGCCTGTTTCCAATCTTTTAATAAAAAAAATTACCATAACTAGGTAATACTGTCTATCAATTGGGTCTAAAATCCCGACCTCGTCATCTCGATGATCACACCAGCAGAAAATATTGGAAAAACAACCCAATCATTTTTTTTCGCCACTTCATTGTAGGCCTCAAAATCTGAAGCGAAAAGAAAAAACTTTCACCGACCCTCTCAATCATTGCTACATCCTCATGCTGCGTACCCACGGCGCATTTTTTTCCTCCACACGAGCCATCGCACCCGGCGATTTTCGTATCTTCTTTAATTACGTGTCCACCGGAGCAGTGACGCGCCATTAATCTTCGGAGACGTAGTATGGGTGGAGGGAGTAAAATTATGTTTGAGCCCAGCTGGATCGCGGGATTATTGAATTTTCTCGGGTGTGATAAGGTGACTCGGGTGATCGTAAGAGCGCGGAAAAAGGGAAAGAGCAAACGAGACATGTAACTTCGTACCTATCGTTTGCCTTCGAAAGGCGAGGAGAAGGATTTCAGTCGGAAACGAGACGACAGCTGGGATTGAGATAGTCATTCTGTTGGCTCTTTCGTATCCTTGCTAAGAGGAGATACGAGAAATTGGGATTAGCGGGAGATACAGGAAAGGAGACCGGGAGACCGATCTAGCAAGCCCGAAACGCGAAGGAAACACTCGGCCAAAAGGAGCGGTGGTCGCGATAGTGGAGACGTACCGTAAAATGGGGTTACTTTGAACAGGTTTTGGAAGTTTTTTTGTAGGCAACTTTTTTAACATTCTAAATTCCAACTTTTTTGCTCCAAAAAAAAACAATGTGTCCTTTGGCTATCAAATGTATGAAAAAGTCAATCCCCACAAACCACTCACAATTTTACATATGGGATATTCCACGCCATTTCACCTCGTCCGTGACGCCAACCATTATTTATTTTCCTGATTGTTTTTGTAAAATTGTACCTCATGAGAGGGGTGTCACACCAATTTGTCGATTTTTATCTCTTCTTTTTTAGAAGTTATTATTTTACAATAAATGTCGATTTCGGATATTTATCAAACGTTTAAACGCTGATAACTCCGGAACTTATTGAGATATTGACAAATGTCAATATATCACTTTTTTCGCTTTGAAGCATACTTTCGTTAAAAAATATGAAAAATAATGAATTATTAATGTCATGGTTTTTTTCTTCTTCTAAAGTAAAAACTTTTTTTTAAGACGATGGTCTTTTTTAATTTTTTTCAAAAATTTTCTAAAATAGTGACTCATTCTATGATTTTTAAGACTAATCTCATCGTGGGTCCATTGTTTCCTTCTATTTTTCTTTCTAATCAATCATGTTTTTTATCATTTTAATATCTAATAATACTATGAATGATTTTGTATTTTCCAATTCGGCTTCGACAAGCCTGAAACGGTTTACTTTTTATTTGTGCTGAATTTAACGAAAACAAATTATTTTGAATAAAACATAATTTTTTTCGTTAAATTCACCATAAATTAAAACTAACCAGTTTCAGGCCTGCCGCAGCCGAATTGGAAATCATCAATAATATTATTGGAGATTAAAATGCTAAAAATATTCACAAAAAATATGATTAATTTGAAGAACAAAAAATTGAAGAAAAAATTGGCCCACGATGAAACTAGTCTTAAGATTCATAGAATGAGTCACTTTATTTTGGAGCATTTTTGGAATGAAATGAAAAAAGACAATGATCTTAAAAAAATAGTTGTCATTATAGAAAAAAAAACACGTCAACATTGATAATTGATAATTTTTTCATATTCTTTAACGAAAGTATGCTTCAAAGTGAGAAAAAAAGTTATGTATCGACGTTTGTCGATATCTCAGTTAGTTCCGGAGTTATCAGTGTTTAAACATTTCCAAAACTTCGAAAATCGACATTCTTTGGAAAATTATAGCTCCTAAAAGAGAAGAGATAAAAATTTAAAAATTGGTGTGGATATTCATTCAGTGGGATACAATTGGACAAAAAAAATCTGAAAAATAAAAAATGGCGAGGGTCACGGGGTAGGTGAAATAGCGTGGAATGTTTCGTGTATTTTTTTTTAAAGCGACAAAATAATCTCGAGTGTGGGGTTTCTTTGACAAGGCATTGAAATGCAAATGATGTCAAAGATTAAGGGTTACTTTGACATCATTTCGATAATAAAGTTCATCATTTTATACATTATACATGGAATTAAATAAAGAACAACAATTCTCTACAGTTAAATTGTCATCTTTATTTTACATGAAAATATCAAGTTACCTAGGATACCATTATGGGCACTTAATCAGTCGTATAATTATCATTGAAGTCAAAATCAACTTTAGCAACATTACCATGAACTTTAGCAACATTATAATAATCTTGAACAACAAATTTAAACACATTTAAATGCGCATACATTTCAACCGTATTTTGGCGCTCTGTTAAAGTAGCCCCACTAACTGTCAATGTTACCCTCAATGTCTACTTAACCCCGTTTTACGGTAACCAAATCAATCGAAGCATCTTTCCAATTATCCTCGTCCCGGAACAATCCATTTTTCCCAATTTCCCAAACACACATCTCGTCGTGTCGTCGACAAAAAAAATCAGTGTCAAGTCTCGCGTGCAATCCAAAAATGCGTGACCGTAGAAAGTTTTCTCGAGGTGTCCAGCCAGTGCACAATCTTGTCGCAATGACCGAGAAACACCACGCTCGTGTACGCCCACGGTGCAGTAAAAGTCCGGAATAAAAACGACCGATAGTAGAGAGAAAAGAACGGTGGACTTCACTTTCGGATATTTCGCTTAAGTCCCGAGCTTAAGTCCCTAAAGCCGGTGTTACGAAAAGGCAGACTTCGCGATACTTTGGCAGAACAAAGGGTCGGATACACGGAAAGAAAAAATCGCACGAGGGGCGAGTAAAAGAGCTCCGGAGATTCCGGGGATATATTTGTGTAGGTGGTGAGAGTAAACGACGACGGAGAACGGAGGAAAGCAGCGCAAAAAGCTTCTCCGTTGAGAAAAATACAGATTCGTCTATTGGCCAATGGCAAGGTAGCTGCTCCGTCGCTAAATTGTGGAAAGAATGAGCATTAAGTAGATTTTTTTTTCGGCTTATCTCCATTCCTATGCACGATAAATCTGCGGGGGCCACTTTAGTCGTAATTTTTTCATTTTCACTCAATTTCTTCACGGATCGTTTTTATTAACAGGGCCGAGAGGAACAATCGTTAAAAAAAAGGTTGTCCGTCTGTTTGTATGTACGTTTGCACGTTTATAAGACGAGACCTAGCGAGTCGATTTCGATTGAGGCCGGAGCCTGAATTGGAAGGTCAGAAAAATCGTTTTTTTATTGCTTATATCGATAGATTAACTATCCAAGAATATATTTAAAAAGTTACAGACGCTAATTGTAAATATATTCGAAGATACAAGGCCAAAAGCAGAGAAGCGATTGATATTTGATATTGATATTTCCGCCTATTGAAAAGTTTGAATCGCGTTTTCTTCAGTTTTCATGTTCACGCTTTTTCCATATTGGCGGGCGTGATAGCAAAAAAACTAAACGACCTCCCAGGTAGGAATTGACGATGAAAAAAGGGCTCGCCAAGCCCTGAAACAAGGCTCACATTTTTAAATTCAGGCTGAGCACCAGCCTGATTTCAGGCCTAGCTGAATCCCTGAATGATAACGCGGTTTCAGGCTGTTGCACACAGGCTTGACCAAAGGCTGGTAGAAAAGCCTGTACTAAACCTGAAACGTCGAAACAACAAGGTTCAAAACGAGCCTTAATGAAGCCTTTACGAGCATTTATGACCAAGCTTATCCCAAACTCTTCTCGAGGCTATATGAGGCCTCTTTTCAGTTTTCTATATTCTACATTGGGGTAAATTTGATAAATTTGTAAAGAATTCATTTTATTTATTATATATATTTATCATTCATTATATTATTTGTTATAAAATATATATAAAATATTTTAAACACAATACTTTATTTTATTTATTTTTTATGGGACACGTAATACACAGAGTGTACGCAAACCCCAGAGAGTGAGTATATACGAAATGTGTATGTGACGAGAAAAAAACTTTTTTGTGTACCTCATAAATATCGATAAGAGAATATGTTTAAATGTTCTGAGCTGCCTCCTTCGCTTTCGTTTCTCGTGCCTTCGCACCCGACAAATTTATTGCTAATTTTTTTTCATAACAGTACAGAAAAAAAAGTATTTAAAATTTATTTTATTTTATCACTACCTGAAACAAGCCTGCATCCAGCCTTGATTTTTTAGCCTTAAAATCCACTGGCTGAATAAAGCTTGAAATAACCCTGAGTTTAGGCTAAGCAGCCAGTCTTGGTTCCAGGCTGCTCCAAACGATGCTCCAAACGATCAAACCTGGCCCAGGTCTGTCTCACTCAGGCTCGGTGAAACAAGGCTCGCACAAGTTTGTTTCCATCGTCACCCTTTTGATTCCCTACCTGGGCTATTGAATCAAACCAAAGTTTATTTTCGATAGTATGACAATCTCTTCTAAGTGAATTAAAAAAGTCGTTGACATAGTCTTCTTGAATCATTTTTATAGCACGTTGAAGTGTTTTTTTAAACACATTTTTTTTGTCAAACCTGAGAAAAGTTGTAATTTCACGACTTTTTCAGCTTTTTCTTAAGGGGGAATTATACCATTGTGGAGCCAAAATCAGGGTCATTTTTGACAATTTATTTAAGAAAAACAAAATATTTTTAGATTCTGTTTTTTTTATACATGTTAGTACAAGTCTTAAAGAAATTTTTAAAAATGTTTAATTTTGAAACAAAATCGCGGCGCAGTAGTCGATGAAAGAAAACTCCTTTTTTCATAGTCCTCTACGGGCGTATTCGCACAGGTCATAATTTTCAAGCTCGAACAAAAAATGAAAAATATTTTTAAAATAGATATAAAAAACTAGTCCAGTACGTAGGGGTTTTTCAAAATATTGATCTAAAAAATGGCGTTAATGTGAAAAAAAACGTAAAAAAATCGGTCGTATATCGATCATAAAATTTTTTTATTTCTACTTATCGAAAAAATCCTACGTCCTGGACTAGAAAATGTTGTCAAGACGCTACAGTTAACATTTCAAGTCAATCGATTGAAAACTGGATGCGCTATGCATACGCCCAGGTCTGAAAACATAGTTTCGAGAAAAACGAGTTTAAAGTTTTAAGTAGTGTAAAATCATGGAAATTTCGTGTTTACCTTTAATCGGCGATGGCTGGACCATACAATTGTCCTTCTAATTCAACGTTCAAAAACGTTCAAAAAATGCAAAAAAAATGTACAAAGGTATATTCCCCCTTAATGCTTCTAGAAGAAAAATATATGACAATTGAAAATTTCATTGGTATTGTGTTTCAGTCAAGAATTACGAGCTATATCTTTCCCGCCGATTGGGGACTGCAGTGGCAAGACGCACATGGAATAGTGCAGGTTGATAAACCTGCAGTCATTTATAGTTTTTTGTTGACATTTTTTTTATACGCTGAAAAAAAAATTCGTTTATCCATCCAAAATTCAGTTGGTTTAACAAAATTGTATCTTTAAATACGTTCAACTTGATCATTGATTGGTATGATAAAACTGTATAGTTGGGCAGTAACCAAAGATACATTTAAATTATCTGCTTATTTACCATGTCTGAGCAACTGCTAAAACAACAAAATTTCGAGATAACAAAATGCATTTTGCACATTCAACGATTCTTTTTTCTCAGTGCACATTTCAAATATACATGAAACGATACCTCAATGTTTACTGGGCTCATTTGTTTTTTTTCCGTCTAAAAAAAATTCCCAAAAAAACGCTTTTTTGGATCGTCTAATTCGGGCTCCCGCCTTAATCTTCGATGAAAACACAGCTCAGTGCGTGGAATGGAATTCAGGAGCAATAAGGGCTAACACGTAGTTGCCATTTTTTTAAATAACGATTTTGGTTTTTCAATGAATTGCCAAAGTACAACATTCAAAAAATACTCTCTGAAAATTTCAAGTCGATCCGTTCAAAATTGAGGGAGTTGTGGGCTCCCTGAACCAGCAAAATTTAAACGCCTTTAAAAAAATTACTTTCGCAAAATTGGTGACCACGATATCTTAAAAATCACTGCACCGGTCAACTCCCAATTTTACTAACTTCTTTTACACAATAAGAAGCACCGCGTGAACGAAGGAGTTTATTTTTCGATGCATAGTTTTTTTTATCAACGAAAATAGAGCATCTTTTTCACCGAAAATCGATAGTTTCACTTTGGACTGTGGTCTTTTTTTAAGTCACCATTTACTAAATCCTTCGTCCAAGCACTAGATTATTTCATGCAAAAACTGAACGCATTTGTTTTTTTTTCGGATGATTTGTTTCCGAGCAGCAGTGGTCACCGCGGATGACATTCCACAGCGGTCTGCACAAACCATTTTATCTACTACATTTATCAATATTTTATAATAGAACAATTGTGAAAGACGCTTATAACCAAACGCTTTTATGTAAAAAAAAAAATACAATTCTAAAAC
Source organism: Ophion ellenae (assembly GCA_963210295.1). NCBI lineage: Eukaryota > Metazoa > Arthropoda > Insecta > Hymenoptera > Ichneumonidae > Ophion > Ophion ellenae. Next base: position 39,999,640 of record OY723386.1, on the reverse strand, counting down.
TTGCACACGTTTCCCCACTAAATTCTCACGAAAATTCCTTTCTCGTCCGAGGTGTAACCCCTTATAAACTATGGGGTTAATTACAATCAGAATAAACAAGCATTGAAATATACAAACATGACGTTCACATTAAACGAACAAACGGCAACAACAGACGAGCCCAAGGAAACGAGCAAACAAATAAATAGACATATGAACAAATAAACGAACGAACAAACAAGAAAAAAAAGTTCACGAGTTATCCACTGGCGCAGTTTTTTCCCAGTTTCCATGTGCCCTCGTGAAAACGCGATACAGTTGGGCATCGGGAAACGAGTGGCTGTGAGCAACACATTGGGGGTCGTGTCGGGAACCGAAAATAGGACAAAGGTAAAAGGGCCGAGATCACAAAAGCCTTAAAGGGTGTACTTACAATTAGAATTATTATTCCAATAGTAAGTACACCCTTTAAGGCTTTTATTATCATAATTCGAATTGTAAGTACGCCCTTTACGACTTTAATGATCCCAACCCTTTCACCTCTTCACCTTTGCCCTACACTTGTCAATTTACTATTTTAGATTTACACTTTACATTTTAGCACGTTAATTGGAAAAACTGAATCAGGTCATTGTACAGATTTAACTCGAATCGAATGCACACTGTTAGATTTATCAAGATTCTGATACGCTCAACGCAGTCGTCCCTTAACGCGCCGGTGATTGATATCATGATGCGGGGATATAATCTTGGCGGCAAATTTCAACGCTCTATTAAATTTGCAACGATCGATTTTCTCGGCAGGGGGGGGGGGGTATCTGCGCGACCTCGCCGCCATCGTGATATTGGAAACCCAAAGTGTGTACGGTAATTGGTGGTTAACGAGGAGTTGCATCGGAGCAGGTCGCGCTTGAGGGATGGCGATAGTGCTAAAGGAAAATGGGCGCGGATATGTATATAAGGGATCGTCGGAGTAATAATTACTGCAAGACTTGCCATAAACCTCAAGGGGCCAACGTTCAACAGCCACATGTATTTTCATTCACTTCCGCTTTGCCCTTACCAAAACGTGTAGACCATGATGCACCATGCAAAATTGAATCAGCATGATCGTTCTCTCTCTCTCTCTCTCGCTCTCTCTCTCCCACACACACAGACACGCGCGCACACACACACACAAAGGGTAAGTCCAGGGGAGTTGGCCATAAGGGAGAGATGGCCAATTGAAATATTTCATACAACTGCGTATTAGATTTCATCTGTTACTGCTTAATTCGCTTTGCGTCGTGCGCAGATGTAAGTGAACGAGCTAAAGTTTGGCAAAAAAATGTTAAGTAAGTAAAATTAGTTAATTATTCTGTCTGCAGCAAAAAAAAAGGAAGGTTTCATGTTTAACACTATAGTAAAGTTATTTTGTAAAAGTAATGGTTACTTTTGTATTTCTTGAATCGTTCACGAACAGTGCTTTGTTATAACCTCAAGATTTCGTATGTATTGTTTCTATTTGTTTACATTTTAGAAGTGGCCATCTCTCCCGGGAGATTAGGAGAGATGGCCACGTACAGTTGGTGTGTGATGGCCATAGTATTGGTTGTGATATGTTCAAGTAATTCATGTTTTTCTACATTTATTTTCGATGCCTAATACGTACAAGAGAAAAGCAATTGCTCTACGAGGGAACTGGACTCAAGAATCAGTAAGGGGAGGTACCTGAGTGAACGGCGAGAAAAACAGGTAAACTTCGGGAATTTTTATCTCGAAATATAATGTTTCGATTGGATCCGGTTTCTTTTTATTGGAAAATATGTACATTGAGGTATGTTTAGGAATTTTTTAAAAATAAATTCGTTGACTGGAAGCGCCGTTGGTGTGGTCAGCGTCAGATGTGTTGTTCGTTGTTATGGCTTGTGGTGCCAAGGATTCCGGGCAGTTGGTTGATCTGAAACATGAAAACGCAACGGATTCTTCAAATATAATTTACAAAAGGAGTTCGCCTCGTAGGATTTTTTTGAAATTTTCATTTTTGACGGAATTGCGACCGTTTTAATTTAACATTCATTTTTTGTTCGCATTTTCCGAAAATTTTGGTTGCATAAAAAAGCAATGGTCCAATCAAATGAAAAACCCCTAGGAGGCGAACTCCTTTGTATATTGTATTTCAAGAATCCGTTGCGTTTTCATGTTTCAGATCAACCCACTGCCCGGAATCCTTGGCACCACAAGCCATGTCAACGAACAACACGTCTGACGCTGCCCACAATAACGGCGCTTTCAGTCAACGAATTTATTTTAAAAAAATCCTAAACATACCTCAATGTACATATTTTCCAATAAAAAAAACCCGGATCCAATCGAAACATTAGTTTTTGAGATCAAAATTTCCAAAGTTTACCTGTTTTTCTTGCCGTTTACTCAGGTACCTTGAAAGCAGCTATTAGTGGTGTAAAAAATGATGAATTATCGGTTCGTGCGGCTGCTAGGACCTACGAAATACCTAGGAAGACCTTAGAAAGACGATATAAGGACAATGACAAAAAATGTTGCGGAGAAAATTATTATGAAACTCGTCTCATCGAAGACTGGCTTCAGTGGGCAGTATGCCAACTTTGGATACACAACAATTATACTGATTTCGATTATATGTGTTCTAGGTGTGGCCAAAAGAAAAAACATTAAGAATCGAAACATAAAACCAACGAGAAAACCGAAAGCATAATGCTGGGTAACTGGACATCTCACCTCCACTCCTATGGCCAATCGTGATTTTTAAAAAATACTAATTTTGAGGTTGATCTGATATGAGTTTGTTTTAATTTCGCAAATTATCTTAAAGTTAAATGTTCAAAGTTTAATTTCAAATTAAGATAGGTTAAGAAACGTAAAAACGCACACGTTTAGCGGTTTTACAATGCAGATGTTTTGCAATTCACCAAAAGAGATTTTCTATTGTTTAGTTTTATATCTGATGATACCGTTTTAGCTTTAGTTCAACGCAATTGTAATAGCTTTATGTACCTTCAAAAATATCAATATTTTATACAGGGGTGCCTAATACTTGTGGCCAAGGGTGTATGTACCTTTTCTTATCTTGGTACGTTCATCATTAAATCATCCTTGGTCGACTATCAACCGAAATTAGCTATACGAAGAAATTTTGGAAAAAAATCTTTAAAAAAGTTAGTCACTCCGAAATAACAAAATCCAACTTTTTACTCCTTAGACTAAATATTCCAAATCTCATAGTTTTTAACTTACGCCGCACGATGCCGGCTTTTCGGAAACCTGCCGTTTTTTTGAGATAGTTCCTCTGCAAAAATCTCAACCACAAGTTTACATCCCATGTTCATGTTTAAAAGATTGATAATTGGTTTAATTAGTAATGAATAAAATTAAAAACTACGCAATATTGACTCGGTACTACTAGATAATACGATGGATATCATTTATTGCCGTAAAACATATTTTGTATTGTGTTTTTGATCGACCATTGCCAGTAAACTTTTTGCCGGGACTGTCCAGGCTTTGCCGCAATTGTTTTTTTTTCAGGCTTTGCCAGGCTTTGCACCAAAATTGTGAAGGCTTCTCATGGTTATATCTTGGAAACTAGATGGTGAATCATTCTCATTTTTTTCACATTATTCGTGATATCTTACTGTAGCTTATCCTCGTTTTTTTATCAATTTCTTAATTTTAGTTTTGACGGTAGAATTAATGATGCTCTGTTTGCCCATCATAACGCATTTGTTACGTGTAAACCAAGCCAACTTTAAGTGTAAATATCTCAGGTTTGGGGTGGTCAAACTTATTCAAATTGCACAGATGTTTGGATAATGTATTAAATAACGTATATGTCAAATTTCAACCATTTCTTAATTCAACTCTTCTGTGGAGGTACTACCTTCAAGAAAAGCGAAATTACTCTGTGAAAAAAATCGGCATTTTCAAAGTAGCATACTGGGTACAAAAAAATCGAAAAAATGAAAATAAAAAAGCAAAATGATGTTGGTTTCATCCTCTTCAAAACGCCATTTGGTAAATTGGTTTACGATTTTTTTTTCGCCGAGATATGCGATTTTTCGTCCGGATAGAAAAATGACAGGTTGGTTTATACTTTTGGCCAAGTGTGTATATTCATGTGTCTGATCCAAAAATAACTACATATAGGTAAATAACAGTTTATCTGATTCCAAGATTCCTTCTTGCCCTCCCAGGCGTGGATCCCATCCGACTCTCTCCCAGCCCACCGTTCCACCCGCCTTTTCCACCGACGCCAAGCTTCCCAAAGCGGTCACCCATCCGAGTATCGGTCCCGGCCAGTGCCCTTTGAAAGATCACCGAAGTCGCACACCGGCCGCACCTCCACCATTACCAGCCTCAATGTATTTTATAGTCTTTTGTTAGTCCACCTAAAAGCCCATAAAACGGCTGCCATTCGTTGATATATAAACCTCTTGTTATTCCCGGAGTCTCGTAACTCCCTGAAAACGTGCATGTGCCTCGATTCCACTATAAATTCGCCTTATAAATCGTTTCTCCGTTTATTTCATCCTATTCTCTTGCGCGTTGCTTGCTCTGTGGCGAAATACGTGCGGTATGTGCCTCGAGCTGCCATGGGTACGTACAAATATATGTAGGTATGTGCGCGTACATTAAATGCATCGCCGAAAACAAAATAGAGAAGCAACGGCACCAGCAGCAGGAGCAACATCGGCTCGGGAGGCAGCCTTAACGGCATCGTCTTTACGGTATTCGCGATATTAGATTTCCAAGCTCGAACCTCAATGGCCGAGTAGACGAGAGGTTGGAAAGGTACACGACTCTACACTCGCTCAAACGTGTAGCCTCTTGCGTACGTATCTGCGAGCTCTTCCAGTTTTAACGAGATCGTTTTTTGCCCCTTCATTTTTAGGACCTCGCCGAATGAACAAAAAAGAAATGCCGATCAAAGACCTCCAACTGCCTTTCGGAGCTGTATTTCGTAACGCTCATTTTTGAAGCTGCTGAAAGAGAAGCCAGCCGATCGAAAGAGTTACCTCGGATGGAAAAAAATGAACTTCTACTGGCGAAATAGCATACGGACGTAGACGGCAAATGGATTATGCGGATGTATGCTTAGTATAATACTTTTCGGAATTGAGAAGGCTATGTACTCGGCTGGGTAGATGGAATCGTGTGCGCAGCTTCTCTTTGGGCGCCTTCAGTCCATGGAGAGTCACGTGTAGCTCGTGAAATCAATGAGGACTACGTACAAAGATTTACAGCAAATGCGACTTGATTCTCTCCCTCTCTCCCTCTATATATTGCTTGCTTTTTATCTGTCTCTCTCTGTTTCTTTCTCTCTCTCCCTCGATTTATTTGGGTGTCCCGTTCTCTTCCTCTAGCTCTAGCTGTAGCTCCTGAGACTTTCTCTCTCTCTCTCTCTTTCTCTTTCTCTCTCTTTTTCTCTCTCTATTCCTTTCCCTCCCTTTTTATATTCCTTTCTCTCCCTCTTTACCTATATTACTTTTCCTCTTCCTGCCGATTTATTTAGCCGTCTCGTTCTCTTCCTGTAGCTGTAGCTCGGCTCTGAGTCCTTTTCTCTCTCTCTCTCTCTCTCTCTCTCTCTCTCTCTCTCTCTCTCTGACTCTCTCTCGGTACTCAATATACCTCCAACGATCCACCTCCCGCACATCGTTACCGCGTTTTCTCTGAGCCATACACACGAGCGTATACAGCGAGGTATATTTTACCAGCGAGGTTCATAAAAGAAAAACAAAAATAAAATAACGAAACATTGTTCGCTGTAACTTTGCGCCAATTTCCAGGGAGCAACAGGGGTAGTCACCGCACTCGAAAGATACACCATGGTTCGCCGAGATAACGTTTATAGGGCATCTGCTCGCAACGGCAATATTTCATTGTTTGACGTTGGAACGATATTTGATCCCTAAGTTAGGATACGGTTAAGGCGTTACATCGGAATAGAAAGCAATCTTCACCCTTTTTGAAATTTGCTTGAATAATGTATAATATGTGTAAACACCAAGAGAACGATACACAAAAGGTATCATACGCGAATCTTTTTTTTTACGTTTTGAGGGCCCATTTTTTAAGCGCCTCCGAGCGCCCCGGAACCCACGAACAGCCTAGACGGTCGTTGAGTCAAGTCGTTGTGGAAAAAAAAATATATACAACGACCTACACTGAGAAAACAATATATTTCTATGTATCAGGATTTGCTAACTATTAACAAATGGTATAGTTGGATATGGCGAAATCAATATCTTTTTACAGTTAAGGAATCATTCATTTGAGCGTCTGAATTGTCAGGAATGAAAATTTGGTAATAGTTCAAAAATGGGTACTTTAATGGAACATACCTGTCCTTAACATCCAATAGATATAGAGTTGGTCTAATCCAATGCTTCGTATTGATATACTATAAATACTTGTTTCCTATAACTGAGGCATTAATTCAATGAGATCAGTGGAAAAGTTGTCCCAGTTGTAAAGGCTAGTTGAGTGAAGTATATTTTATATTCGCACAAATAAAAATTCGTGTATAGTTACCAAATGAATATTTGGATAAAGTCATTCATCGATTGTAGGTAGATGAATGTGCAGTTGAATCAAAGTAGCACGATAGTGCTAGTGGGCAAGTGTACAAGGAACAACTCTCATACAAAATGAGAGTTGTTCCTTGCTACTTCCCATATAGGGTCGCCTGTCGCAACAAAAAGGCCAGCATTCAGCCATTAAACGGTTTGCTGATAATCGGCCAATAATTCGTCGACCAGCATTGGGGTACTGTAGGCGGATGAACGGCTTGCCAGATCTATTCCAGCCATTGATGGTTTGTTTTTGGGCCTTTTGCAAATGCAGGTCGTTAAACTGTAACACGTAAAAACAAGGGATAAGGTTTCGAAAAGCATATCCCACTGATGAAGCTGAAATTTTGCACCGACCCTCTTTTCAATATTTTAAGAGAACCTTCAAAAGGATATTGGCGACTAGCAATAGTTTTCGATATATCGTATATTGAAAGTTATTTATTGTACTGCGCTTCTACTATATTAAATAAACCCAAACAAACCCGTCCCACATGGCAAGTGATATGCACATACGGGCGAGCACTGTTTGCCAGGAAGCAGCGCGGCCGGAGGAGTGGGGGGTATCTATCGGATATATAGATATACTCGTATGGCGTGAAATAATAAACTTTACAATGCGATATATCGAAAACTATTGCTAGTCGTCAAAAATCCGTTAACGGTTTCTCTTAGGATAATGAGAGGAAGTTCGGTGCAAAATTTCAGCTCGATCAGAGAAGTATGCTTTTCGGAACTTCACCCAAAACGAGCGAGTTATTTTTACAGCCTAAATGGACCGAAAAAAATATCGGTAAACTTTAATGTCACGAATAAAATTATCGGCATAAAAGTAAGGAACGAATAAACGATGCATTCTGTAAGTGTTAGAATGGCTAAGTGGGTAGGGCGCTCGACACTAGAACAAACGGCGCATGTTCGATCCCGATGAAAGGTAAAAACTTGAACAATGCAGAAAGCGTTTTTAATGCAATTATTCTATGTACATGGACATAAGTAAGGCATAAGAAAACAAAAAAGATACTACTAGAATTTTTATATTCATAATTTGTCAATTTTTTGTTTTTCATTTCCGGCAGAAGATCCGGCAGCCGTTGCTGGGCCAATATGGGCGTATGATAGTTGGCCAAGTCTTAGCAGCCATTCATGGTTTACCATTACCAACCATGTATGGTGCGGATCTGGCCCGTTTACATAGCCATTACCGCGCCATCGTTTGTTCTCTGGCAACCAGTCGTGGGCCATTTTGTGCCGATTGTAAAACCCTATTTGGGTTATAGGAGACAAATCGTTGGACAACGATTTGTCCTCTACAAATAGCAAGTTCGTTAATCGGAGGACAACAAAGATGGTAGCATCAATACGTCGTACAGCAAGGAACAACTCTCATTGAAAATAGGTGGTCGACCGGCTCCGCGGTCGAGGTCTTGGCCGCCCCTCCTCTAATGCATAATTTAATATTCTCCATATGTACTTTCGAAAGTTTCCTAAAGATTTGGCAGGTCCCACAAAACAAGGAAATCGTTAATTGATGCCATCGGCGCAGAGAATAAATTCACGTTTTCACGGTCACAAACTGACATCGTCTAGGTAAGTGGACATGCGGTCACGCACACTCTCCAATGTACCTCGATCGTATCTACGTCGCGTCTGCGCTCGAACGAGCTTGTGCGACAAAGGGTCATGGTAGCGTACAAAGTAAACGGTCTTGCCAAATGTGCGATACTTATCTCAAGTACAGATTTGTTAACTATTAACAAATCATGATTTAAGACGAGTCGTCGATTTTCTAACAGTTATTTGCTAGCTATTAAAATGAATTTATTTTAAAAAATTCCTAAACATACCTCAATGTACATATTTTCCAATAAAACAAAATCCGGATCCAATCGAAACATTACTTTTTCAGATAAAGATTCCCGAAGTTTGCCTGTTTTTCTCGCCGTTTACTCAGGTACCTCCCCTTAAACAGAGACACGGTAGTCGCGAACTTTCTATACAAGGGGAACGTTTGTCATCGGACATTGGTGAAAGTGCAAGTTTAAAACGAAGTTGTCATCAACTCTTATTGGACGAAGGCTACGACTTGGACAATGTTTATATTGTTGAGGAAACCGACCTAGCGTGGAAAGCATTGCCAAGACGCAGTCCCACAGTAAGAGAAGAAACTACAGCTGCTGGACGGAAAATACTGAAGGATCAAGTCACTGTAATAACTTGTGCGAATGAACTGGGAGCCACAGAATAAAGTTATTGGTGATTGGGTAATCGAAAAAGCCTCGTTGTTTGAAAAATGCTGTGAACTTGGCAGTGACTTATCGAGGCCAAAAAAAGTGCGTCGATTGATCGATCAATCTTCGAAAAGTGGTACAGGACAGAATTTCTTCCATCGGTTACATCGAAAAAGAGTGAAGCAAATGAAAAATGTTTGCTCTTATTGGACAATGCACATTCGCAACCACCGCGTGAACCCTTAAGGGGTTATATACAGTTAAAGTTTTCAAAAAATCGATTAAAAAAATCGTAATGTACATATATTTAAGTACACACAAAAAATTTCTTTTCAATCCGGCGAATATTCTCGAAGTTACACAGACATTTGAAATGACGTCTCAGAGCGTTCGAAAGTGCTTTTGAAACTTTAAACGCGTTTTTCTCAAAACTGTGTCTTTAAAGTCGGCGAGCAAGACTTCTCGGAAACGGCAGAACCGATCAGTCTCAAATTTTAACACAATCTTTTCAAGTATATTTTTTAGTAATTAATCAAAGGTTTTTTCTCGCCGATAAATATATTCCACTTTATAAACATTTTAAGGCCTAAATTTTGGTCAAAAATGGATTTTTTTATGGCCGCCATTTTGTCAAAAATTATTATTTTGCTTATTCCTTCGATCAAATACAAGATAATCCATTATATGAACGAAATATTTTTGGTTTTTTCATTTTACATGATCCAGTCCAGTGATATCGTGCTCGTCGCAAGACGCCTTTTTAGAGATGCTTTTTAGAGGGGATCAGCTATAGCAGCTTTTAAAATAATTATTTTTACACATAAAAAATGTCAAATTACAGTTAAAAATTACCATGATACGTGTAGAAATTTTTGCGTTAATAGATTTAAAGGTCTTCTCATGAAAAATTCTTGAAAGATCGATCTTTTTGGGCCTCCTGACTGTACATGACCCCTTAAACGCCATCGACAGCGGATTGCGAAGTGCTGTACTTGCCTCCAAACGTCATTGTGCCGATTCAACGAATGGATCAATGAATTATTGAGGCCATGAAAAAACAGTATCGGAAAACTTTTTTGCAAAACCGTCTTCTGGAAGAATCAACAGACAGCGCAGGCATCATAGACTTCCTTAGGAAGTGGACCATTTTTAACTGCTGCATAACGATCGGCGGAGCATGGGATGCATTGGCCGAAAGCACGCTAGCAAACGGATGGAAAATCTTGCTCCGTGACTATTCTACACCTTTCATCGCAGACCCAGCGGATGACTTGTCACGTTTGCTGAATTTAATGCAATTAAATAGCAACCCATACTCGCGAGACGAAACTGCGGAATGGCTCCGGACAGACGACTCATGCTCAGCATGGGAAGAACTGTCGGATGAACAAATTGTACCGATTACTTGCAGTGAGGAATGGTCAGAATTTGTGATGGGTGGAAACGAAGAAAATTATAACAGCGATGATGACAGTCCGATACGAGATATGCCAGCACCACACGAAGCCTTATCAGCAATGGCCACAGTCTCTCGGTGGTACGTCGGCCGATGGGAGTCTCAGCCTGAAGACTTACAAGTCTTTGTAAAATGCACAATGATGCACGAAGTACAGCACTCGAAGATAATCCAAAATCTCATCAACAAAATCAATCAATGTTTTTTTAAAAATCATTGAAATACAGTCAATCCGTTAAGAATAAAAATAATGATGCACTGATAAGTTTCAACATTTGAAAAACCCTTGAATTTGTATTTGTTCTTTTATTATTCATTTATAGGGATTTGCGGTGACAAATAAACTAAAGCACTTGCATAAATCGTCATACAATCAATATCTATTATTTCAGTGAAGGCTGCCACAAGAGCAGGTTAGGATCATGAGTGAGGTTATAGCTATGAGCAGACGGTCGTAGAGTGGTGGTTAGGGGAAGACGCATCGGAAAACATAAGTAGTAGACTTTTCGCACAACAGACGTGGAAAGTAGATGGGGGCAAAATGAGAGTTGACTGTATTGACTAGAAATTTGAAAAAATCCCATTTTTAGCATTTTCTTAAAGTACAGACTCTCAACCCTTCGACTGTACGCTTCCGCCAAGAACCTCTGACTGCATATGGGGTCAATCGGACCCCAGACGTTTTTCAGATCGTTGTATTTCGGAAAATATGCATTTTTTCTGTAAAGCCGTTTATTGTAGTCGATAATCCTTATTTTATGGCTCAAAATTTCTTGTTCAAGAAAAAGAAAAATAAAGTGCCCAAACATTCGTTTAAAGTGGGAGATACGTTGAAAAATACGAACTTGCACGAAAAAGATAATAATTTTTTTTTCAAAATATAATCAAAAATCTTTTGAGGTTTTTAAAGAGGAAAGTTTGAACATACGGAAAAAAACAGTATCGACCGTCTCTCTAAAAAGTATATTTACTCGAACGTTTGAATTTGAGCATTTTCGGGATAGTGAAAAATGGAAAAAATTGACTCCTTCGGCAGATTAATTGTTGAAAACGTATATGTTCCTCATTTTTTTCACTTCAATGACTTATTATTATTGACATTTACCCCAATGGACGCATAAGTACATTCGGTTCTCGTTGCAAATAGCCCTCTTACATGACGGACACTTGCTTTTAGTTTTATGATCGGCATTATAAATAAACAATTTGTTATAGTAGCGCAAAATAAAAAATATCTCAGAGCATTTTGTATGGTAACTCATTTACATGTAGTAATAAAACTGCAAACGCCACAAAAAAAAGTTTTTTTTTAAACTTTTACCGCACTACTGCATAAATGGGGTGGACTCGACCAGGTCCTTTGTCGACAGCTGTCCTCAGTACACGAGCAGGGTGTAGGATGGGGGCCGAGTGTCCACCTATAGGGCAGGAGTAGGGGGTCATTTGAGCGTCGCACTGCGACCGAATAGATTACCCCGTTTTGCGATACAGTCAGTTGAAAAAAAAGGGCGTCAAAACGACTCAGTGTGCACTCGAAGGGTTAAGAATATGTTTTCGAAGAAAATTTCAAAATTCCCAATATTTACATGGTTATAGCGATTTTAAACGAGACCCGAATAGCCCCTGTAGAGATTGACCGTTGGGCCTGGGACGGGCCTTCACAGTTAGCCTTTCTAGAATATTGGGCCGTGAGTATTTACCAATGAGGTGCCTTTGTAGAAATGATAAGAACGGCCCGATATCGGCCAACAGAGCCAACAATTATTAGGTCAATGATTCAATTCATTGTAGCGCCAATGTTGGTGATTGCACTTGGCCCTATGTGGGCCCCTCTTAAAGGGCCTATGTAGAAATTGACCACTGGCTCTATGATGGGCCTTCACAGTTGGTCTATCTAGAAGTTAGTCTATCCAGAATATTGGGCTGTGAGTTTATTTGGGTTTGTTTGGGTGCGTGATAAATATTCAACCTCTATCGGGCCAAGATTGGTCCTTATGGATACATATTTCAAGGAATAACCTTGAAATAAATTGCGATTTGCGTATATGACAGGTTTCAAAATGGGCATATTTTACTTATGTTGGTTATTTACAAATGCCAATCATAGGCCAAGACTTGATTACAAAAACTGAACTACAAAATATAGACGATTAATATATGACGTGCCAGTTATTTGCCTATTCTGGCACAATATACAGATAATGAATAACCCAAGGCTTAAATAAAATAAAAGCAGGTATGGTCTGACCTACTTAGCCAATAAAGGGCTTAGATTAATTAAATGTAATTTCCAGTATTTTAGCATTGCCAGTTTTAAAATTTGCAAATTTCGATGAACTATCACGGCTGTTTATTGGTTTTAATAGATGGGCCCGGATATGTTTGAGTAATGGGCTGATATTGTGCCAGCTCTCAATTTATAACGGAACAATAATGAGCCAATGTAATTGGCAGTACTTCAGCATCACCAGTTTAAAAATTGGCAAATATTGTTTATTTATCATGACTGTTTAATGAATTTAAAAGATGGGCCATGATATGTTTTAACTATGGGCCGATATTGTGTCGGTTTTCAATTTAGAACGAGACAATAATGAGCCAATGTTGCCAGTATTTTAGGATTGCCACCTTTAGGATTGGCAAATTTAGTTTAACTATCACTGTTGTTTATTGGTTTTGAAAGGTGGGCCAGGATAATCTTTAGTAATGGGCCGATATTGTGCCGGTTCTCAATTTATAACGGGACAATAATGGGCCAATGTAATTGCTTGTATTTTAGCATTACCAGTTTTTAAATTGGCAAATATAGTTGAACCATCACGGCTATTTATTGGTTTTAAACGATGGGCCGATATTGTGCCGGTTTTCAATTTATAACGGAACAATATTGGGCCAATGGAATTGTCAGTATTTTAGTATCCCCAGTTTTTAAATTGGAAAATTTAGTTTAACTATCACGGCTGTTTATTAGTTTTTAAAGATGGGCCAGGACAGGCGTTAGGGATGGGCCGATATTGTGCCAGTTTTCAGTTTAGAGCGGAAGAGTAATGGGCCAATATTATTTCTCTTTTGTTGGCTTATGCGATGGTCCCAATATTGGCCTGATCGTAACATTGGACAACTCATGGCAACCTCTACATGGGAATCGTTGAGGCAGACTTTTGAGCGAAGAAAATATAAATAATTCAAAATGATGCCATTTTACGAAAAATCCATATTTTTAAAATAATGTTTTGTACTTCTCCGGCAAAACTAACGTAAATGACGAGTTGTATTACATTTTTTCTCGGTCCTAATCCGTGAAAGTTCTGCGTCCTCCCGCAGAATGACTATAAAAAAAACTCTCTTATTTTAGGGTAGCCACGCTTGAGCCGTCATTTTGAATTTAATTTTCATTAAAAAAATTGTTTTGTATACGTCAACACATGTCGAATAAACCCTCAGAACCTGATTTAAATTGCAAATTTAGAATTTTCAAAAAAAAATCCCAAAAAAGTCTCATTTTTGGGTGAGCCACATGACCCCTTAACTTTTGAATTCCGATCTGATTATCCGTAAATTCGGCCTTCATTGATGGTTTCTGCTTTTCGAAATGGTCATTCAGATACTTTTCGATTGCCCCAAACAAACCCAAACAAACCGAAACGAGCGCACAGTCTAAGAATATAACTGTCACGCCGAATGGCGTTAGCCTGGGCCAATACTCGGATGAGTGACTGCGACAGGAACTTGATATAGTGAAGTGGCGGGCTTGGGATAAAAATAAAAGGGACCGGATCGTCTCGAAAGGGCGTAAGAACATTGGAAATAACAATTCGATAAAAAGACCCTTCGTTACGAGCGATGACGTAACAGCAGCCTACACTAATCTCACTTTGAAAAGATAGCTTGACGCGTAAACGGATTATTGCCGAAGCCACGGTTGACCTTTTCCCAAAGGTGTCTTCTTCGACGGAATTCCATTACAGTTCACCCACCCCTGCTCGTACTTCGCTGTGCCCAACATTCGCCTTTTTCCCTCCGACGATTTTTCTCTCAACCTCATATCAGATTCTCCACTTTTTATGAAAAAAAAAACATTATATTTTCGTGTTCCGGTGAAGCAAAAAATGGTGAAAAAATAGTACATTGCGAGGAGACTTCGTAACGAGACGACCTGGGTGATGGGTTGAGAAAAAAGCTCAGTAACCAGTCGAGTCTGAATAAACATGGCTTCTATTCAACGAGGCTAGCATATCGCCAATTTCTTCGTAGGTAATTTGGACCTCCACGAATAAACCCTTAACATATCTCGAAATAACCCTAACTCGAAGATGTTTTACGGGCGTAAAAAAATATTTAAAATGTACACCGGTATTTTGATGTTAGGGCCTTTGGAATGGGATTTATCGGAAAATGCTTCCCATAAAAGTTTTACGCCATGATGTCATCTACAAAACAAGTTTTATACAAAAATCACGACGCATTATTCGTTTAAGGGTAAATTGCAGTTGAACAACGAAATCTTTTGTTTTGTTTATTCTATGTACTTCGATTATTTATCAACGTACTGTTCCGAAACTTATCACCTAGAAGACTCTATCCCCAAATGATGTCTTCAAATTTTATCAAGCGTTTCTTACAGTAAGTGATCCAGGCCTACATAGTGCAAAAAAATCGTGGTGATAGTTTTCGGCCCCAACATTCAAGTTTAAAATTTAAAAAATTATTTCGAAAAACAACAAACACGTTCTTCGAAGATATACATTTTTAGCATTTAAACAAATAGAAATAACTCCTTAAATGTTGGAGCTACTTCAAATATTCTTCAAGACTCTTATTCGTCTTTGCGAGACGCGTAATATCCAAAAAAAAGTCTCAATATCGTCGTTACAAGCGGAGATACAGTTATTTATACGTGTCTTCGATTTATTATTGCTGCAATCAACATTTTCGCGAAATTCAAGATCGCGAGCATTCTTAAGGCATTTCTTTCACGGAGGGCGGTTTTTTGTAGGGGTGTATGCAGGGCTCTATCGAATAATTGCTAAATTACAGTAGCGCTTAAGGGGTCTTCTCACTAGACGCTAAAAAAGGCTATTTTCATAAATTTTTTTGATAGGTTTATATTATAGATATTGATATAAAAATTGTTACACTTAATGAATACACTTTCGAAATACATTTAAAAAAAGTTTTTTCATGTTTTTGTGTAACCCAAACAAACTTTGAACGCGTTTTTCTCGTAACAACGTTTTTCGACGGCTTGCTGATAAAATCTTCGAAACTACAGAACCGATCCTTATGAAAATTCAACCAAATATTCTTTACAACTATAGCTATAGCGCATATCAAGGATTTGTTAAATTTCGATTTTACTATTTTTTGCCAAAAACGGTGAAAAATACGTTTTTTTTGTTTTTTCGAAAAATGTCCGCCATTTTGTTATTTTTGCATATATCAAAAATCGTATGATATGCGCTATAGCCATTAACATACTGAGTCTAAAACCGTTTGATTTTTTTGTTTTGGATGATCTCCGAGATTTAATCAGCAGTCTACAATTTTTTAGGACATTTTTTTAACTACCATTTTCGTCTATAAATAGTGACTTAGATGAATAAAAAAATTGTTTTATGTATTTTGCAAGCGTATTAATTAAGTGTAACACCTTTTATATCAATATCTATAATATAAATTGCAACTGTACATGGATGAGTCGGAATAATAAATTGAATAACAAAAGCTTTTTGTTGTCAAAATATATGCAATTATTGAATTGAACTCAACAGTACTTATATATTAATCTGTAGTATGTATGAGAGGTGTCACTGTATTTCTTGTATTCGCATAGGCTAGGTTTTCATGCAGTTTCACGACGACCGCAGTTTTTTCTTGTCGGTGATGGCCTCGAAATAAAAATACGTTGCTAAAGTTTCAATGCAGCTATCGAGGTTTTGGAAAAAGAAGTCCAATTTCAGGTTCTTCCACGTGACAAGCTCAAGAGAATGAACTATAAATGAAAGAAAAACTTAAGACCAACTGTGGTCTTCAATTAACCGGTTAATCAATCGATGTCAAATCAACTAATGAGTTTCACGTGATGCCGTAACCAAGGTGATTTTCTAAAACATATGATCAATAACTCGCAATTAAGGGGTTACCCCCACTTGCGATTTTGAAAAAATCGATTTTTTTTATTGCATTTTTTTGAAGTATAAGTATCTGAGAATATGTCCTGAAAATTTCAAGTCGATCCGAACAAAATTGACTGAGATATGAGCGTTGAAAGAGAAGAATCCGCGTTGAAAGAGCGTTGAAAGAGAAACTTTAAACGCGTTTTTCTCAAAATGCCATTTCTGAAGTCGGTGACCAAGATTACTCGAACACTAATGAACCGATCTTCTTGAAATTTTGCAGGCTTATTTAATACATAAAAATGTAGTCTTTAATCGTTCGATTTTTTTTTTCGAAAAAAATGGCCGTTTTATAGCCAAAAAACGGCCGTTTTTTTCGTTAAAATCGAACCATTATCTTTGACTGTCCGCCATTTTGTGAAAAATGAATATTTTTTAAAATCCTGCGATTAAAGACTAGTTTATACTTATATTTGACTAAATCCCTCCGCATTTTTTTTTCAGATGATCCACTTCGCCGCAATGTTGGTCACCGCAAACCGTGTATATAAAAACATTATTTCATTGACGGCCATTTGCCACTAAACAATGTAATATTTTTCAATAAAAAAATTACTGAAAGTTCTTCAAGATGTGTTCTTTAAGATGGTATATTGATCGATTAAAAAAGTTTTGTAGTTTTCTTTTAAAAAATTCATGAAAAAGGCCTTTTTTGCGCTACAAATGGGGGGTAACGCCTTAAGGTGGAACGAGCGCGCGCTCTTCATTTCTATAAATTTTGTTCAAATTTTAACCAGACATTGTTCATATAATTATGCATGTTTGAGTGACATTTAGACAGAATCATTTTCCGTTAAAATATTTGCCCCTTATAATTAGAAGACATATAACAACACCGCATCGTTCCACGTATCCAATAACGTAAGTTTGCTCGGCATATTCAAAATACTACTGCAACACAAATTTTTATTTGGAAGTAATTTTTAATCGAACAAAGTTTTTAATTTGTTGTGTATTAACCAACACTTTTATTTGTTAATAAAGATAACATAAACAATATAAAATATTAATATTTATAACACAAATATTTTTTTATGATAAAAGTTTTTGACTTTAGGAACACGATGATTTTTTTCGCGAAATGTTGAACAATACTGTGATGTTGCCATATGTCTTCTCATTATAGGGGACAAATATATTTTACGGAGAAATATTCCGACTTTACTGAACGTTTTTAGCAAAACTGAATGGTAAAGGCAATCTAAACTTTTTTCACTCTTTCCGTGACTAGTTTGCTATCTAAACATAATTTTCTGTCGAAATTTATAAACACAATAGAATGGTACGACGAATTATGTGACCTGACTTTCGGTCAATGCAGACTCTGCAGTGTTAAAAGTTGCAATTTAAAAACCCATTATCTGCCAGTCTAAATAGTCGACTGTTCTGAAATTTCACTGAAACATGCATAATGATATGAACAATGTCTGGTTTAAATTTGAACAAAATCTATAGAAATAGTGTGTTGCTATAACGTGTGTTGTTTAGTTCAATGTGTGTAAATGTGCGTCTTGTATGTTGATTCTACACGCTTTATGTCTGTTCGAATCCTAGCGAATCAAAACTGCACACTCACGTGTGTAATTGTAACACATTACGTGTTACCAAATGCATAAGTGTGTAGAATCAACATGGCAACGCGTGTCCAGCCTTATGTTGTGTTACTTCTACATGCTTTGAACACACGCCAAGCACGCGTAGTTTTTGCAGTGTATCGTTGACACCAGGAAGAAGGAGAGATAGGAGAGGGTAGCTAAAAACGTGCAGATGAATGAATAATGCAACAGAGGCCTGGAACTCCTCAAGTCCGCGCCTAAATGCTCCATTATTCAATGTAATTAGCTTTCGTGGCGCGGCCAACATTAGTATTCCTTTGACCGACCGGGAACAAGAGTTGTACGGGCACAGTCTCGTTGGAGACTGGCGAGATGAGGGTCCAAAAGAAACAACGGCCCAGGGCGATTTCGATTAAACGATTAGCGACGTGAAGAGCTTTGTAAAAGATTAAGGGGATCGCAAAAGTGCCCAAGGGCAGATGAAAAATCATTGGGACTAAAAACAAATACGATTGACATTCGTCCAACTCTGAGACGTCATTGACGACGAGAGTCCAACGGGGTACGGTCGGCGATCATAGCAAGCTGGCTCCATTGTCGTCCAGTCAAAAAGACGAAAATCCAGCATTTTTAGCGTCGAATATAATTTTTTAACGGAAGGTAGATGGTTGTATATTGAAAGAAACCCCAATAAAATGTTGCCCGTCAACTCGCACCAACCCTAAGAAATAGGGGTTGAAAACTTAGGGGACTATACCAGTGTGACTATACCAGTTTTCGACAGTTTATACTTTCAAGAATATCCTGAGAAAATTTCAAGGCCGTATCTCTGATCATCTTATCTTGCAAAAATCGATAGTTAAATCTTTAAACGCGTTTTTCTCGAAATGAGATTTTTCAAATTTGCTGAAATTTTAATTCAAAGAGCAATTATCCGATTGACTTGAAATTTGAACTGAGTACTCTTGAATATATTTACTCTACAATGACGTAGGATATTTTTGATTGGATGAAAATGTACGATTTGGCATTGAAAAAAACGACCATTTTATAGACAAGAAAACAGACTTTTTTCATAACTACGCCATTTTTTTAGATTTTCATATTTTTCGAAAATCCTACGTGATGGTACAGGAAATACCTTCCAGTTTAACGACATTTTTCCTTTTTCGGTTTCAGTTACTCAATCGGCCGGAACCATGTCAGCAGTGGAGGAACGGTTTTTTTTTGGCGCCTCCGAAGGCAGCGCATAAGTCGCTTGGATCTTAATATAAATATAGCCAAATATATTATCAATTTTCCGAAACATTTAATTGAGTACTTTACTTCCAAAAAATTCCCGAAAATCACCCAAATTTTCAGCGTTCACACTGGTATAGTCCCTCGAAAATCGCTGTATTTCGCACACGCATCAACCCCGAATTTTCTAATCGTTTTTGCGCTGCTATTTTTAAAGATAGGAGGTTGGACGTCAGATAACTTTATACGAATTGTATTATTTCAAACAACTTTTGTTTGGAATCTTATTTGATCGGGCTATTAATTATCGAGATACAGCGATTTTTGAATTTTCAATCCCTATTTCTCAGGGTTGGGGCGAGTTGAGAGGCAGCATTTTATTAGGGTTACTTACAGTATGCAACCATCTATCTTGAGTCAAAAATGCATGTTCAACGCTAAAAAGTGCTGGGTTTTCGTCTCTTTTACTGGACCTTTGGCAGGCCAACGCAGAATAAACGTTGAACGCGCAAGTTTCCTCATTAGAGAGCTTCAAGGTATGTTAAGCTCGTCATTGGCATCCCTCGATTCGTGGAACAGCGTCAAGCAGAGCGCGAACTCAAACGAGCATAAGCGTGGATTCGTGGATACGCAGTCCGACGGTTCAACAGTCGTTACCCGGCTATAGTCTCACAAGCGTTCGGTTGTCGGATTAGAAGCTTTCGAAGAAGCGTCACGTTGCTGGCCAAACTTCCGAAAGCTCCAACCGACAATGGCAAACCAACGACGCGCGATCCTACGAAGCAAATTGTTCCTTTGATTTCTAAAAGCCATTGGGCTTCAAACGCACGGTCGTCCAACTTTCAACGCTCTGGTAATGGCCCATTGGCAATTCGGAAGTCATCAAATGACGGAAGTACGAATAAGTCGACAAATCGCCAATCCATTTTCTCAGCAGAGAAGCCGCTGACAGGCAATATTCGTGAAAACGCAAGCCATCGAAATGGATCAAGTATCGATGGGAACGAGGAAGAGTAAAAGGGCAAAACAGAAAATGAGCGAGACCCACGAAGATGCCGGTCTAATCGAACGTAGGTAACGCGAGTTAGCAGCACACGTGGACTGGAACGAGAGGAGGAAAAGAAAAGATTCAAGGGAGCTGGGCAGCCTTTAATGGACCGAGGCACTTCTGGCGAAGTAGAAAAAACAAAACGGGCAAATTGAGAATAGAGGAGAGAGCTAACCGGACTTTGGGGTAGTCTCGCTCGCGATTCACTTTCTTCTAACCCGCTCCACCAGACCCTCTGGAGCACATTGCTGTACAATCGAATAATTCAGGCTGTGTGCTCACTATACGTATGTACGGCCCTCGTAGAATATACGCCACGGAACGGAAAAGGATTTCGATGAATGAACCATGAGGTTTTTCCTCCGCGTTGGGGCGCAAAAAAGAAAATCAGGAAAAGAAAAATCGTTGGAAAAGCAAATGAGACGATGGGAGAAATATACGAGGATCGAGGCTGGAAAAAGAAGCCCCGACGATATACTTTTGCCTCTCTCCCTCTATTGCTTCTCGCGATAAACTTTGCAGCTTTTATGAACTTTACGAGGGAAAAAACGTTGTGCAAACGTTTGTTAATAATTCGATGGAAAAAAGAATCTTTGAAAAGTTGAAATAAAAGTTGGCGGGCTGTACGTTTGTATTTAGCCCTCGCCGGTGGGAGTTTCTATAATGATGAAGTCTCGACTGTTATGAGAGGCAACAGGGAGGACATAGTAGACGTGCGCGAAAAGCACGAGGGTGCGTTTTCGTATTCGTGGGTACTTGTGTCTATGTACTTCAAGTAAATATCACGGTTTACATCGTAGATGGGCGTTGGTGCACCGAGTGACGTTAACGTGTTAACTTTGAAAAAAAAAAAAATTGCGAAAACTGCGAGCGGTAAAAAATATTTAGACGTCGTTCAAGCCTCCTGAAAATTCAAATTCTCCTTTAAAAATCGATTTTTTTCGTCCACTTCTCACCCATGGATTTTATGCTTTTTTCATTTTTAAGGGAGACTTTGTCCTTGGAGTGCCATATTTCAGGTGTTTACATTTTATTTTTTTTAAAGGAAACGAGTAAAGCTTTTTGAGTGCGGTTTTTTTCTTGCTTTTATTCATGATATACAGAACGTCAAAATTTTCTTTAAAAAAAAAAACCAAAATGGCGGCCGTTGCAGCTCCGCGAAAACAGGTCCTTAAATCGCGGGAGGTAAACGGCTGACATCACTGCCCCCTCTTTGTTGATCTGAAACACAAATTCAAAGCATATTATCAATCTGTGACCCTTTGGTCATGGAATGACGGATGGGTTTTTTGTTTAGTACAAATTTCGGAAAATGGCGGCAATTTAAAAAAAATCGAATTTTCGCGTTTTTTTTCGCATAAAAAGATAAATAATAAATGCAAAAATGTATCTATCGAAAAAACGATCCGTCATTCCGTGAAGACATATTTTCTGAGATTGCTTTCCAAATTTCAGATCGATATGTTAATTACAGCGGTCAGGAGAATGTCAGCCATTTTTAAAAACGTGTTTTCGAGAAAAACGCGTTTAAAGTTTTGAAATGTGTTTATAATTACCGCTAATCGGCAATGCCTGGTCCATAGAGGCATCCCTCCTCTTCTTCTAGCTGCTCATGTTGAGCCGCTAACATCTCCCGCTGCATTTCAAGGACAAAGTCTCCCTTCAAGTAAGGTAGTTTTGTGCGTACACGTATGAGCCAATAGTTTCGGTCGAAGTGTATAGTAACATCCAATGCCTATACGATGCTGTTGGTTGTAATTTTTTGGCAGAGCTTGTACCCTCTATATATCCCACACATTCACACGCACACGCACACGCACGCGCACACACACACACACACACACACACACACATATATAAATGTATATAACACGAATAAATACATGCATAAATTGAACAAATTAAATTAGTTTGCAGAATACATTTATTTCACATCCGTCTCGAAATTACTAGAACTTGGGGAAAAAAACACGCTTCGACTTCCCAGACCACGCGCCGATCAGCTGGCTGCAGCGTACACAGTTACCATTCCGTTACAGATGGTTGGGCCCGAGTTCGGTGTGGAATAAAATTACCACTATTCATAAGTCGATATCTCCGAAACTAACTGGTCAAAGTTTGTATTTTTTTTTAATCAGTCCGACAATAGTACCGCGTACACGTGTGTTTTTATTTTGAAATCCTAAGATCCGTTTAGAACCTATATCGAGAAATGAGAGCAAACTCCTATCGGTTCACATGTTAGGTATAGGGATCCCGTACAAAAATACCCATATTCAATTGCAATTATCTCATGAACTAAACGGTGAATCGAATTGAATTTTTGGGCATCAGTTCATGAAGGTCATATCTACACCATACTTAGATTTCAGCCAATTCCTAAGATTTGACCAAAACTACAGAAGTACCTTAACCTCGCGAAAGCTCTAGCCGGCCGACGAATATTTAATGGTCACTCAAAAGCTTCGAAATTTCCCGTTTTTGCCCATGTTTTTTTTATTATTCTCACTCATAAATTTGACGCTTTGGAAAATTTTAAAAACAATTGATCCCTTTTTCTTGGAAAACAGATTTTTCAAATTTACCTTGCACTTCTAACCCAGGAATCATAATCTTTGTTCTCATAAAATAATTTTTTAAAGCTCTTGTTCGTAAACAAAATGATAGGTCGGTTCATTCGTAAAACTGAAATGGCAGCTGTTTTCCGCGCATTGTAATGCGTCCCACAATTGATTCCGTTAGTCAAACTGCGGACCAAATGTCGCTATACTCTGTGATGAGCGACGCCATAATACAATAATACATAATACATAATAACCCACATCGTCTAATTAGTGTTTGTTATAAATTATTATAATAAATTATTCAGAAAATGTAACACTCCGCTGTTTATTTTGTTTTTACGCTACAAGGAATGCGGAAGGAGTGCATGCGAGATACATGTTTGGCGGAAATTGTAAATTTCAAAACCTTGAGTTACCACTCAATATTCATTGGCCGGCTTGAATGACCTTGGACGACTTTGACCCCCGAATGTTTTTCATGCGGCTTGAGGTGCTCCAGAAGATGGTTAGAAAAAATGTACCATACCATTCGAAAAAGTGGAGGTGACCTTCACTGTGCGTCAGCGCCTCCACCGAAATAAGAAAAAATTGGTCGCGTTTGATGGCCCCCTTCACACCGTACAACTTTTGTCTGGAACATTTTTCTTGTGACGTCGATAATTACCGAGTTATTTCGGGTGGCAGAGATAAGAGGAACACCCTGTATATGAGGTATTCCAGCTCAACTCGGACGACTAGTTCCCTCACCATCGTTGATTATAGATTTTCATAGTGGAAAACCTCACTACGGGTGTCAAAAAAACATAATTATTTTTTTCCCCTCTTATTGCCCTGCTGCGGCTGCAAACATTGAAAAGTTCGCCCGCACCATTTTCGAATTCTGAAAGAATTCAGATACGTTTCAGACCTGTTTTCTGCATTTTTCACCGAAACTCTATTTCTGTTTCGGATATTTACTATTTTTTGTGTAATGACGATTGTGGGGGTGATTATTCGACAGTTGGGAAGTCAGATGAGTACTTCTTCGGTCTATATTTGACATTCCACCCAGATTCAATTTCATCCGAAACCATATTTTTGAAGTTTTTTTACTTGCAAGACCGCGAAAGTCCTCTCCTGACTTCCTAACTGTCAAATAATCATGGCCAAAATCGAAGTTTGACAAAAAAAAATAGTGAACATTTGAAGTACAAGTTGAAATACATGGGGTATTTCAGCTCAACTCAGAAAACTATTTTCCTCACCATCGTTGATTACGAATTTCCACAGTGGAAAACCTCACTTCTAGTCTCTAAAAAAAACCTGATTTTTACAAATTTTGTTGTCCACTCCTTGCTCTTCTGTGGCCGCAACAAACCAAAAAGTCCATGAAGGACGTTTTCAAAATTCTCAAAAAAATTTAGATACGTTTTAGACCTGCTTCGTGCATTTTTCTTCAAAAGTTAACTCGTGCTTCCGACATTTACTTATTTTTTGGCAATTTCGATTTCGGGGGTGATTATTCGATAGTTTTCAAACGAGAGGAGTACTTTTTCGGTCTACATATACTACATCCCACTCGAATTAAAGTTCATCTAAAACCATATATTTTGAGTCCTTTTTACTTGCAAGACCGGAAAACTACTCCTCTGACTTTCGAACTGTCGAATAATCATGCCGGAGATTGAAATTTCACAAAATAATTAGTAAATCTCCGAAGCCCAAGTCGAGCTTTGGTAAAAAATGGACAAAACAGGTCTAAAACGGATCTAAATTTTTTTTTCCGAGTTTTAACAACGGCCCGAATATACTTTTTGATGTTTTGCAGCCGCAGAAGAACGACAGGTGTGGGAAAAAAATTGAAAAAATAGGCGTTTTTTTACTCCTGGGGTGAGGTTTTTCACTACCCGAGCAGAAATCTAATCAGGCTGCCTGAGGATCCATCAGAGCCGGATCAGGGATCAATAAGGCGCCCTGATCAGGCACGCCTGCTTTGAGCCAGACAGGGGCCTGAGCAGGAATCAATAAGGCGCCCTGATCAGGCACGCCTGATTTGCGCCGGATAGGAGCCTTATCAGGCATTAATAAGGCGCCCTGATCAGGCACGCCTGATTTGCGCCGGATAGGAGCCTTATCAGGCATTAATAAGGCGTCCTGATCAGGCACGCCTGATATGCGCCAGATAGGAGCCTTATCAGGCATCAGTAAGGCGCCCTGATCAGGCACGCATGATTTGCGCCGGACAGGCTAAAATATTGGCAATAAAATGATAAAATAGAGATTACTATTAGTTTGAAGAACAATTTAATCAATTTTTTACGATTGATTGTAATGCACGACCATACAGTCAGTCTAGAAATGCATTTTTTTAAATATATACGTATTTTTATTCTCTTAAATTTTATATTTTGTAATATATTTAATGCGAAACGAACCTCGTATTTTTTTCCTGTTATCAGTGGAAAAGAGACATCACTCAGATCTTTTCTTCCGTGTCGTTGTTGCTGGTATCCAAACACACCATTTTCCGATCGACAAATACCAATTAGCATGGTTTAATTGTTTCCTTTTTTTTTTACTTGCCACATGTTGACCGTTGCCGACTCGCATGGATAAGTATACATAGATTTCGTAATCCGCAACAAGATAAGTTGCTTGATCCGGGCCTGATAAAGCGCCTGAACAGAGCCTGATAAGGTGCCTGATCCAGACCTGAATTTGCAAAAGCGTTACATCCCTGATCAGAGCCGGACTAAATTTGCCTGACCCGGCCCGGATTTGCTATTGTGGCAGCCTGATCCGGTCCGGATTTCACCCTGAACAAATTTCTGCTCGGGTATGGAAATCTACAATCAACGATGGTGAGGGAAATAATGGGTAAGGTTTCGAACTCCCCCCCCCCCCCCCCCCCCCACCCCACCCCGCCGATCAAACTGACATTTTTCACAAACCTTCCTTTCCATATTTTCAGACAACCCCTAAAGTGATTGTGGCGGCGCGTAGGGGGAAGTCCCCCAGTGGCGGACACCTGAACTTTTCGGACAATAAAAAAAACTGCTTCGAGAAATGTACATTTTTTTGGAAATAATTACGTCAACAAAGTTTAAAACCAAAGTAAATTTTAAAAAATGCAACCTCTGCAAAAATGAAATTGAAAACTTTAATCAAACTTTGGTACAAAAAATTTCCGTCACTGCAAGTGGCACCTAGTACCGGACAGACTTAACTTCGAGCCCCCAGCGCTGGACATCTTCAGAACATTGTGCATCAATCGCATATGTAAGTTTTCGAACATTTAGAGATGTCTGCAAATTATTCATAAACCTATCCACGGCAGCTGGCGCACTGCATCCAGGCTTTTTCGTGGTCCTCCAGGCATCCTACGCAAGTAGTTTTTATATTCGATATTTGAGTTGACGGTTGCTTTTTCTTCGCTTTAGCTCCACCTTTTCCTTTGGCCTTCACGCCTTTGGTTCTTTTTTTCATTTTCTTCTATCGCTGTTTGAAACTTCTTTCCAATTCCTTTCTGTTTGTCCTTAACGTTCATTTTATTCTCTTTTTTTCGACAACAATTTTGCACGGTGATGAAGTCAGAATTTCACTTTTTTCGGTTTTTCTCTTCGTAGCAACTGATCGTTTTTTTTGCAGCATCTGGCAATGGCGACACATTATGGAGAATCTGCACAACACCTGGAGCTAGTCCACGGTTTAATAACGATGTTTTGTCATGTAGAGTGCTTTTCGGAACGTCGTAGCGCAGCGAAGCTTCTCTCAAACTCAGTTAGCAATTTTGTTGGTCCATTGTCCTTTCTTTTTCTTCTCTTCCATTTTGATTTCGCTGCGTTCTTCTCTCATGTAAAACAACGTACAACAGTTATAATCAAAAGTATAAGTGCTCACGAGAAAAAAACAGCATGTTTACTGTCCGGCGTTAGGGGACCACTTTGTGTCCGGTACCAGGGGACAGAGAATCTCCAAAACTACGCGTTTTATACCAAAACCCCTTGGAAATCCAAGAAAAACTTTAACAAACTTCGATTATTTATGGAACTCGACGCATAATAACCATTGACATAAACGCTTAAGGCGTTACCCCCACTTGTAGCGCATAAAAAAGGTCTTTTTCATGAATTTTTTTAAAGAAAACTACAAAACTTTTCTAATCGATCAATATACCATCTTAAAGAACACATCTTGAATAACTTTCAGTGATTTTTTTATTGAAAAATATTGCATTGTTTAGTGGCAAATGGCCGTCAATGAAATAATGTTTTTATATACACGGTTTGCGGTGACCAACATTGCGGCAAAGTGGATCATCTGAAAAAAAAAATGCGGATGGATTTAGTCAAATATAAGTATAAACTAGTCTTTAATCGAAGGATTTTAAAAAATATTCATTTTTCACAAAATGGCGGACAGTCAAAGTTAATGGTTCGATTTTAACGAAAAAAACGGTCGTTTTTTGGCTATAAAACGGCCATTATTTTCGAAAAAAAAATCGAACGATTAAAGACTACATTTTTATGTATTAAATAAGCCTGCAAAATTTCAAGAAGATCGGTTCATTAGTGTTCGAGTAATCATGGTCACCGACTTCAGAAATGCCATTTTGAGAAAAACGCGTTTAAAGTGTCTCTTTCAACGCTCTTTCAACGCGGATTCTTCTGTTTCAACGCTCATATCTCAGTCAATTTTGTTCGGATCGACTTGAAATTTTCAGGACATATTCTCAGATACTTATACTTCAAAAAAATGCAATAAAAAAAATCGATTTTTTCAAAATCGCAAGTGGGGGAAACCCCTTAAACACAGAAACTTAGCAGTAACACTCACCTCGATCTTACGCGACGCAGTGTATTCCCGCCAAACGCAGCAATCAATCGCTCCCACTTTGGCCTCGCGCGTCAGTGGCGAATTGTGTATCGCTACGCTCCCCCGCGCCCCTTTCATGGGTTTTTTACGCGAACGCGCTGCGACATTGTCGTGATAGCACGAGTGTCCGACACTAGGTGCCGTCCGGCGTTACGGGACTTCCCCCTAATAGTTTTTGGGCTTGGGTTTGCTTGGACAAAACGGAGAGCGCGATAACATATATAGGTATGAACGGAGACATAGTGGATATACAGTGTCCCAAATGTCACGCAACAATATGCATAAGCCGCAACAGTTAAATGTTGCGTGACATTTGGGACACCCTGTAGATATAGTCGGCGCGCGTTAAAAAAAAATAAAAAATTAAATATCTCGAAAACTATTGCGAGTCACCGAAAATCCCTTAAGGGGTTCTCTTAAAATATTAAAACGAAGGTTTGTGCAAAATGTTAGCTCAGTCGCGGGGGAATGGGGGTCGGAACCTTACCCTTCAAAAAAACTTAAAAATTCAATATCTCGAAAACTATTGCGAGTCACCAAACATCCCTTCAGGGGTTGTCTTAAAACATTAAAAGGAACGTTTGTGCAAAATGTCAAGTTTGATCGGAGGGAGAGGGGGGTTCGGAACCTCATCCGAAATGATTGTCTGAGTTGAGCTAGAATACCCCATATATTCATGCATATATATATTTATATATATTACATAGCGCGTCATTTATGTTCTCGGTGTTCCTCAACCCGAGAAAGATGCTGCGGTCTCGTTTTATGCACCAACTCTGCGTATAACAATATCGTGCCAGATGCACCATGACCACTTATTTGTGTAGCCTTTTTTATTATTTATTAACCGTCATGTGGATGACCCTTTTAATTCAAGGAAAATGCCTCGAGACCTGAGGAATAATATTTCCCGTCCCGATGCATTAATTGCATAATTAACGGAGGCAGCTCATGAACTTTCACCTCAATGAGCTAAATGAGCAGTACGAGAAATTCTTTCCATTCAAATATAATTCTCTGAGTCGGAAATGGAATGTTCTTCAAAGCTCCCCAGTCACGCAGCGTATTATATATCCGCTTCGAGGGGAAAGAAAAGTCTCCTCTATACCACAAATACAACGTACCTGTTATGATATTACGGTGCACATTGTATTTCACGTTGTTTGCTCGTCGTAGCTTTTCTTCCGCTTTTCCAGCGGATCCGCACAGCCGGAATGTCCCCCCGCATGTAGGACTTAGGAATGTGTGGGTGCCCGTGATATCCGGTATGGGAGAGAGGCGAACCACGATGTGAAATATATGTAAAACAATGACGGAAAGTGCGGGGAGAAAAGTCTCCGGAAAGAGAGCAGGGAGATGGAGAAGGACGAGAAACGAGTGAAAAAGGTGGGGAAGGACGAGAGAGGTATGGAGGAAAAAAGACCAGTAGAGGTGAACCCTTACGGCCACGAGGGAGTTGGAGCGGGCGAAGAAAAGCTCCGGCGGACAGGCAAGAATTTCGAAAAAAATGGAGGGCATAGAATGGCGTTCTGATGGCGAGGACGCTTTCATCGCGTAAGAAATATTTATTTTGTCCGAGAAATTGTGAAAACATTGCTGCAAAATATATATACACAGTGTTTGACGCATGGACCGACACTTTTTTGGGGGATTGGGAGGGTCATTTGATAATTTTTTCACTCTTAGACCCTACGTCCTAAGTGTCCCGGTAATTGAGAAATGATTTTTTTTCGATTTTTTTGCATTACCCGACATTTTGCCTTTGAATCGTCATAACTTTTTTATATGTGGTTGTAATAGCACGAAATAACTTTTGTTATATTCTACAATGTATGTTTATTATAAATAAATCATTATTTAATACAATTGGTTTCGAGAAAATGACTCTTGAGCTTCCAGTCTTAAAAATGTGTAAATGTGTGAAAACATTCAACTCGTAAATTCATTATAAAATAAACTTATTCTCTTTATTTTGACCACATAATGAATGACTTCTAAGACATGTAGCATACCGTTGGAAAGAGTATAAACTGGAGAACTTTTTAAAACAAAGCTAAGTTCAAAATATATTTTAGTTTTTTTTAATAATTTAGAAGTTGACATTCGCAATACATTTACGCATTTTGAAGACTTTGGAAGCTCATGAGTCATCTTCTTGAAACCAGTTGTATCAAATAATGATTTATTTATAATAAAGATAAGTTGCAGAATACATCAAGATTTATTTCGTGCTATTACAACCACAAACAAAAAAGTTATGACGATTTAGAGGCGTCGGTTTATTTACGAAAACGATTAAAAAATGATATCTTAATTGCCGTGACACTTCGGACATAGGCTCTAAGGGTGAAAAAAGTAGCAAAGACCCCCCCCCCAGCCCCCAAAAAACTTTGTCGGTCCATGCTCTAAACACCCTGTATATAGGTTTTCGACGGTTTTCCTGTGCACTTGTCTACTTGGTACACAATGTACTATTTTCCACATTCCAAATAAACTATCTAGTAGACAAAAAAATAGGAAAAATGACCTTTTTCGGCTCGTCACAGTGATATCCTCCTCAACGGGGCGGAAAGGTAACTCGAACAAATCTTCGCCAATCGATTTGATAATGAAACTGTATATTCAAAACTAGATTCTCTACAGAAGCACGTAGGATTTTTTCGTTATATTGCATATTTTTTTTGTTATTTTATGATAAACGATTTTCTGATGATTTTTTCCTGAAATGCGCCATATTGACAAAAATCAATATACCGAAAAAAATCTTACGTTCTTTTGTAGCAGTTCTTATACATGATGGAAAAAATTCGTTTTTTGGTTCTAGGTTAAAAATGGGATGAGCTGCGCTCTCGCCCGTTGAGTCTTCCAAAAAAAGGCGTCAACAGAGAAATGCGGAGCAACCGCGATTTTGTTATTAATCACTACGAAAAATTTTGTTGTACTGTTCATTAGTAACATAAAAAATACATGTGCATAGAATTTCGATTACTGTGGTTATTTCCCTAAGAAAAATTCTAAAATATGCCTATTTTTTCTTGTTTTAGAAAACCGAAATAGCGAAGTGACAAGCGTTAATTAGAGGCGATTAAAGGTGAAAGGGAAGAGTTGTGAAAGCTCGCGAAACGATACAAATGAACGTTTGAAATATATATATGCGCGGCGATTTTACCTTCCTGTGTACGAGTCTCCATTAAAAGCGTTGAGCAAACACCAAAGTACAATTTACAGGACGACTGTAGAGAGCCACTTCCTGCACGGCGAAAAGCCGAATTCGAATCATCCGATTCCATGGAGGTGGTAAATGGGCCCGCACATGGCCAACTTCTACGTAATTATTTTACCAAAAAAACCGAGATAGCATTGTATAATGCTACGTATATTATAATTAAACCACCGACTGTGACACGTTTGTCCCCGACATTCGTCCCTTTTTTCCGCTCGCAATTAGCACATCCCATGCGTCCTATAACAGTAGATGACCGGATGCCACAATTGATTGTCCTCTTTCAATCAACACTCGACGTTTTCGCCAACTCTTTTATAATCTGCTTTTCCGTCGCTAGCTACCCTCCGTGGTAAATTCAACACCATCGGCAGAATCTATGCCAGTTTTAGGAAAGACATGATGGAAAACAAATGATCAGACTTGGCAGAACTGTCAATAGAGGACCGCGTCACGGATCGAGAGTGCAGCGGAGGGTTTCATTTTTCCAGGATGGACGAGCCAACAACGAGCTCGAAAACTTCACGTATTTACCTCGGGCACATTTTATTTGGAAAAAATGTAGGCTTTACCCGAGTCAAAATTTCTAGCCTCCTCTGAACACTCGCAGGACTCATTTCCTTTGTAATGCACAAGCCGCAGGCCTCCGTTGAATCTACGAGACCCTATTTGTCGAGTTCACTGCCATGGAGAGGCCTCCATTTGATCCAGTGTAGCCTCTGTTAGCAGTTCCAAACCTTCTTTCTACCCCCAGTACCAATGGAACGTACAGAACACAGGCCTCCTTAACGCGGTCCTCTAGTTTCTCGGCTGTTTTTTTACGGCTTTTTCAATAATTTTTTACGGGCAAAGCATCGAAATAATCAATCGCATTGTTTTTGCATCATCTTTATTAACATTTAAATAAGCTTTACAAATTTTTTGAAGTCAAAATATATAATAGAATAAACGTCATAGTGGCCGACAGGAAGACATCAAGTAAAAGAGGTGCTTGACGGTGACCAAGATTGCGGCTGTTCTGCTTATCTGAAATCAAAAAACCAAACGGCATTTTAATGTTCATATTTATGACTAGCGATTGAACTAGAGTGAATTCTAAATTACAAAAATTGACTTTTTTATACACTTTTGAAAATTACATTGTATTTTTTACTCATTTTTTCTTAAGTTTTTCGCTCGTACAAAAAAAACTATGGAAGCAATCATCATAATCCTAGTTCAATCGCTGGCTTATAACATATTAAAGATGCTGTATAAATTTGAACAAGATCGGTGCAGTAGTTTCTGAAATATCGTGGTCACCGTTTCGAAAAATGGTGTTTCGAGAAAAACGCGTTTGAAAGTTCGCGCTCCCGGCGCGCGCTCCGTATACCTGCTCCATTCCAGGGCCGTAACTTGCGAACCACTTTGAATATCGAAAAATCCTTTGGCACACATTTTCTACAAATGTTGTAGATGTGATTTATGAAAAAAAAATCGATTTTTTCGACCCGAGAAACTAGAGCACCGCCTTAACCTGCTTTCGATCTCAAGTCTGTTGCTTCGACCCCAACTAACCTGCTTTGAGCCCAAATTCGTTATATCCTCCATCAACACTTCATTCTGGTCTGACCGGTAACCCGTTCGATGCCGAAATAAATACGTTTTTGCTGATTATTGGCGAATAATGGTATAAATAAATATGCATTGTCAGTTGGTTCGCCACGTGACAGATGATGAATAAATACTACACGAAAAGTAAAAATATATCATCACTTTATTAAATTAACAATGCAACATTAAAATGCGCAAGCAATCAATGTTTCTCAATATCGGTTTATAATCATTTTATAGGTGATTCGTGGAAAAAG
Organism: Ophion ellenae; assembly: GCA_963210295.1. NCBI lineage: Eukaryota > Metazoa > Arthropoda > Insecta > Hymenoptera > Ichneumonidae > Ophion > Ophion ellenae. The sequence continues at coordinate 39,966,877 of OY723386.1, read as the reverse complement.
GCTTGTATATCCAGACTTACTCTAATTCCATCGAAGTTATCGGCGTGCCTATAAATGAGTGATGATCAATTGACATAAAGACACCTACGGATTCTAATGCCGCTGCCCGTATAAGTGACATATCATCCGCTCTATGGCACTCGTGCAGATAAGAGACTTGGGTATTCCAGATGGGACTTGGGAGAATGGGTATTCGAGATCCTCGAACTTCCGAGAGAACCGAGTATCACCAAATGTATTCAGTCAAAAGCTTCATTATTTTACCTACATTTTTTTGGTGACACGGTGTTTCTATTTTACTATGCGCAAAGAAAAGCAATTTCCTTCATTGATACTTAAGAATCAACCGAATAGCTGATAAAGGGGTCTCCCGTAGTGACTGATTATACTATCGTGATATTAAGAAAACTTTATCACTATATAAAATACCAAAGTTAAAATAAATAATTACGTTGATATTCACAAATGTATATCTAACATATTGCTAAAATGTGTATGAAGCGTTGCATTATCGACTATGATATTTATCTTATGTTCTAAACATTTAATTTGCTTATGTCGAAACGATAGGTAGTGTATGGGATTGAACCCAATTCTATTTTTTTAAATTAACATTTTGTTTATTTTTCTTTGTTTTTTTTTTTGGTTGATAAGATCACGGGTCTCCTTGATGGTTGATCACGGTGGATGGCAAAGAAAAAAAAATATGCTCAGTTAAGATGTTAATGTTCATTACGTTACGCTATGTTAGTACGTTCATGTACGGGAAAAATAAACGTATAGAAATTTAAAAAATATTGCTACCTGTATATTTTTGTAGCACGTTTTTATTTATTCCTGCGACATGTAACGTTACTAGGCCGAATGGAGGGTCTATGGTGCGCCTACAGCTCAAAGGAGGGTCCGGAGGGTATGGGGGCATCCATTAATTACGTGAGGTGATTTTGGCGATTTTTCGATCCCCCCCCTCCCCCTGGTGAGGTGTCGTGAGATTTTGCTCGACCCCCTTCCCCCGCCCCTAATCTCACGTGAGATTTTTCAAAATGCATACGTTCACGGAAAATAAATTGTAGTAGAAGTAACTGCGGTTGTAGTACCATTTACTCCACCATGTAAAGTAGTAGGGAGACTCTCCCTACGTGATAAAAATTACGTGATTACTAAAATTACTAAAATAACGTGATATTTGCCGAAGCCCCCCCCCCCCCCCCCTAAACGCCTCACGTAATTAATGGACGCCCCCTATACGGCACGGATACAGTAGGTTGAATGGAGGGTCCGGAGAGTTTTCGGAGTGCCTACAGCAGGCTCAAAGGAGGGTCCGGAGGGCACGGATACAGTAGGTTAAATGGAAGGTCCGATGGGTACCCGGAGCACCTACAGCAGGCTGAATGGAGGGTCCGGAGGGTATACGGTAGGCCTACAGTAGGCTGAAAGAAGGGCAAGTAGGTTCTGCGAGAGCGCTCGATCAGGCCCACCCGAGGTTTCGTAGGTTCAGTAGGCGCTACACTAGCCTCCTTTGAGCCTAAAGTCCAGTATACGCCATCTAGGGTGTTCAACGGAGGCTCTAACATAATAATATTCCGTACATCGTACCCTCATTTGGATACCCGATAATCCGCTACCACGGACCTCTGTTCAGAGAAGGAGGCCTTCATTCCGCGGGTTGAAAGAAGCTCGAAAATTTTGACTCGGGTATACAGCAAAGCAGTATTCTAGTCTAGCATTTGAAAAAATCGTTTTTTTCTTCATTTTCTTGGGCTCTTAAGAATATATGTGCTTGAAGGGAAATTTCAAAATTCCCAATATTTACATGGTTATGGCGATTTCAAACGAGACCATAGGATCGAACGGTCGGAGCTACGAATATTAGAAGCTTCTACGAAAGCTAGAACTGCTCGCAGGGGAGGACGAGCTTCATAAAATTATAATTTCGAAGTCGAGGAAGGCACACTCTACGAGGCAGGAATGGCCGATTAATATAACGTAAGTATAACACGCCATTATACCACTTTGATAGTTGCAGTTGTCTGAAATTGTACTCAAGGCGATATTACCGTCTAAAAACTTGAAAAATCGATTTTTTTTGCATTTTATTATAGTTTGAGATTCTGAGAATGTGTCTCAAAAATATTAATTTGAGATTCGTTGAACTCCCATAGTTACAGAGGCTTAAAGGCTGCGGTGCGTTGGGGCGCGGCAGGTAGTCATGCCCTCGACCGTTATACCTCGACCGTTGTACCTCGACCGTTGTACCTCGACCGTTGTACCTCGACCGTTGTGTCCATTGTATACCGGCTTGGGGAATTTCCCTATCCCTTGCCCCCCTTGCAGTCCAATACCCAAGGCAGCCTTGCAAATAGTCGATATACTTTTGAGCTCTGCAAAGCTCTGTCAGTTTACTCAATATTCTGTTTTTGAAGCTGAGGAAGGTGGTCTGTATGGTCCCGGTATAGCTGATTAAGGGTAAGTTACTCAAATCAGTTGTCATCCACCGTAAGTTCCGCCGTATGAGTGTTAAATGTATGGCGAACTTTAAACGCGTTTTTTTCGCGCGCGACATTTTTCAAGTCGGGCGCACATTTTTCTAAAAAACTGTTCAACCGTTTGACTTTGGGTTTCGCACACATTTCGAGGGAACCTTCACCTATAGTCCGAACTAGAATGATACCGATAGCTTGAACATTTTAGCCCCGCTGTCATGTTTTATTTGATAATTTTTCGGGAAAACTAAACCTTAATTTTCAATCAGCTGCGGTTCCGATAAAAATGTTCGAACTTACTTAGTTCTAGTTCAGACGATAACTACATTCATATAGATTTAAAAAAAAATTGTTCTTCTGTTTCAGACGACTAAGATCGCCGCAACCCGTGCGCCCGATTGGACGAGCGCCTCACGCCATGGCCTGCATAACAGCGCATAACCTGTATAGATTTCAATAAAGTATTTCATAAAAATTTTGTGTCGCTAGTTGAAACATGTCGTAATATGCGTCAAGAACCCCGGCACTGTAGGTTTAATAGTTTTCGCAAAATTAATTCCTGAAAATTACTTTAAAAACAAGCTTCTAGGCGGTAAGACCGCCTTAAAACTTCAAACGCGTTTTCCTCGAAACTACTTTTTTTTCAATCCGATTCACATCAATCAAATCTCGAGTTCTATTCAACTGATTGACTTCAAATTCGGTATGGACATTCAGTATATACAGGGTGGACCATTTAACGTGACCACCCCAAATATCTCCGTTGCCTTTAGAGTGACGAAAAAAATATCAGAAGGTGAGTTGATTGATTTCGAAGGGCTGTTATAGTGGTGAAGAATTCATTTTCGTCAAGGTCATCGTTTTTGCGTTCTCAGGGTCATCAATCGTTTTTTAAATGGGAACATGTTTTTTTTATGTATTAAGACGTTATAGTTGATATTTAGACAAATCCAACGACCCATGATATCATGACCTTGAAATGATTTTTCACCGAAATACACGTGTAAAATCGGGAAATCGTGATGGTATTAACAATGAGAATATCGGAATAATGTAATTGATTTTCTTGTGCAGAAAATTTATTGCAAAGAATGTGCGAAGTGATGGCCATTAACCTCGACGTCATAAATTTCCTCCGTACCATATTTCCTTGCATCAAGAACTTCATGGTGCCGATTTTCGAAATAGGGTTCAGTTCTGTGAATGGGCTCTGCGCGAGTTACAAGTAAAACCAAATTTTTTCGACGACGTATTCTTTACTGACGAATCAACTTTTATTAACCATGGACAGATTAATACGCATAACATGCACTATTGGTCAATCAAAAATCCGGAGTGGATCCGGCAAATTGTGCACCAGCGTCCTCGGAGTGTTAATGCGTGGTATGGCATAATTGGGGACTGGATTATTGGACCATTTTTCATAGACGGAAATTTCAATGGACGGAAATACGTCGATGTTTTTAACAACACTTTCGGGGCATTGCTACAAGATGTCCAGTTAGTACAGCGAATGTGGTATCAACATGATGGCTGTCAAGATCATTGGGCTGTCAAGATCATTGATCAAGTGTTGATCCGAAAATCCCTTGACCTGCTCGTTCGCCAGATTTAACGCCACTTGATTTCTTCCTATGGGGAGGTATGAAGAATCGTGTTTACCGTGATATTCCGACAACGCCGGCGAACATACGAGAACGAATTACAAGAGCCTGCGCCGCTATCACACCAGAATTTTTTTTTCCGTCAGTCGCCATTTGAATTTTTTTCTCCTTGGTGCCTGCCATCATGTCATTCTTATTGATCAAGAAAATTGGTTTTATTTCTGTTTCAGATTAATGGGACCTTTGGAATAATGTCAACCCCCTTTTTCACGGCCATATTCAGAGGCCTAAACATTTTTCCATTTTTATTTTTCCAGCACAATTTTGTTTTTGTAAGTTCTTGAAACATCACTGAAAAAGACGGTAAAAAATGAATACTAAAAATATCGATTTTTTTTATCGAGCACGAAAAAACGCCCGAACTCCTGGCCTCTAGACTAGGATACTGTCTTAACGTTGTTTTTTGGTTGTCGAAAATCGAACCGTTTTCTACAGCTTGCCATTTGCGTAGTTTTTCATCGATAAAAAAAACTGTAAAAAAAGTGGATACCGAAAATATGTTTCGTTTTTTTATCAATGCTGAAAAGACACGCGAAAAAGCCTATCTGCGGATATCTCCTTTACATAATGTATGTCCATATGTATGGACATGTAGGCTAAAAATATATCTAGCAGTCGTTCTATCCATGTAATGTTGACTGTCAGCACTTTTGACTGTTCTGAGGACAGTCATTCATTTTTTTTTCTCAGGAAATCGTTAATATTGGAAACAGAACGGTCCTGGAAGCGGGTTCGCTATAAAAATGCCTTCATCCATTCACGGAGGGTATTTTGAAGCCATTGGGGCTCACTGAATGTTGAGTATGGGGCCCAATGACTATGAGGACAGTTCCCAAAGTCCAACGTCTTCGAAATGTCTAAATCTATATATATGTACATCGCTCTTTTATCTTGCTCTCTTTTTTCACCGTCCCTACCGTGCATGAAAAATATCCGTGAGCTACGAGTACTCGAGAGTCCCTCTCGCGCCTATATTATCCGGAAAATCTCTCGAGCAAAGCTAGGGATAACGCATGGCCCCGTATAGCCCGCAGGCAAAACAATTTTCATTTCCGAGCAACGGCGGTGCAGTGATGGCGCGCGGGAAATTCTTTCGCCGTTATTACAAGAGAGAGAGGGAGAGAGAGAGTGCGAAAGAGGGGGGTGAGGGTGAACAGGACAAGGGTTGGAAGAAAAAGCGAAAAAGAGTGAGTTGCCCCTTCATGTACCAGCATAGAAGCGCCACCGTTACCAGACTACCGTAAATCTTCCTCTTTTTTCCCGTTTGTTTTCAATGTCTTCGTTCATTTGATTTTTTTCTTTTCGTCATTATTCCTCTCATTTTTCATCCACTCATCCGCGATCCCACTGGCTTCCATACTTATAGCGATCTATTTCTACGTTTCTGGATTTACCTCGTAATTTTTTTTTCCGCCTCCTGGCTGTTCAGTGCAATTCTCACACACGCAGTTTTTTTTCGTAATTTTTTCAACCCTTTTCAGATCTTTTACGTTCTTTTGTTCATACTCGAGGTCTCCACTCCCCCGTACCCTCTTGCTCGTCGCCGTATTCCTCGATTTCTTTTCTTTCTGCCGGTCTGTTCATTGTGGGAGGATTATGGCATGCGCCCGAAATGATTGAAATCTTATGCGCTTGGAGAACTTTTCGGGAAGCTTGCTCCACTGGGGCGACAAAAACTTGGGAGAAAAGAAGCAATGGCCAAAGGCAGCAATGATTTCATTGTCCTTGGGCTGGATTCGCCGGGCTGTGCTTGCCAGACCTAAAATACGTTCCCTGTGAGGATTTAGCGATCTGCATGAACTTCAAATGATTCGTGGTATGTTCATTCGTTTGTTAATAAAAAAATTATTAAAATTGTTTTTTTAGTCGAAAGTTGAACTTTGTTTTTTTACAGCTTGCCATTTTCGTGATCTTCTATCTTCTATCTATATAAATAAAAAGAGAAGTCCTGACTGACTGACTGACTGACTGACTGACTCATCAACGCCCAGCCCAAACCCTTGGACCTAGAAAGCTGAAATTTTGCACAAAGGTTCCCTTTATAATGTAGACAAGGAATGAGGAAGGATTTTTCGAAATTCAACCCCTAAGGGAGTTAAATTGGGGGTGAAAGTTTGTATGAAAAATCTTATTCCTTGAGTTAATATACTTGAAAACTTAACACAAATAAATTATAAAGTAAATTATAAACTTTGTCACTTTTATTTTTCCTAAACTACCCCCTAACAGGGGATTTGGGGGTATCAAAGTTTGTATGGAAGAATTTTAACGCGCGGTTCGATTAACTCGAAACTCAGTATTTATGCTTGAGAACAAAAATAAAGAATAACGTGTATCAGGGTTTTTCGAAAATCGACCCCTAACGGGTTAAAAAGGGATAGTCATTTTTACAGGGGAGGAGTTTATCGCGGGGCTTATTTTCTTTGAAACATCTTCTTTGATCTTATTTGAAACTTGACACAAATACTTGCCTATGTAATAAAGTTTGTCATTAAGGGGTTTAGGGGGGGGGGTGGTTAACGGGGATTATTTACGTAACTATTTTTTCTAATTCTCACAGGATAGAGAATAAAGAGGATTTAATATTTTCACTTTAAAGTTGCCTTCATATTTGGCATTGAAGTAGGTATTTTTCCGTCCCGTTATTAGGTTATATTATAAGGTTTTAGAGATTTTATCCTCCATCAATCATATATCAATCCGCGCGCCGCTCCTCGGATACTATATAAGCAGTGCGAGAAGACATTGTTTACCTAGATTAACAAATGGGGTACTTTTAATCACGGTAGTATGTTCCCGTGGGATATTTTCCGACATCCACGCGGGCGAAGCCGCGGGCAAAAGCTAGTTTTCAATATTTCAATAAAGTATCCGCTCATACGAAAGTTTGTTTTATTTCAAATGACCCCCGAGTAGAAATCCTGCTCCGGCTACAAAAAAAAACCAGATCAGGCACCCTGATTTTTTTTATGCCTTGGTCAGCATTTTTTATCAAGCCCTGATCATTTTTGTGACACTTTCTCTGATTTCGGTCTGATCAGGATAAAAAATCAAGGCCTGATCAGGGTGACAAGTGAAGGATGTCATGCAGTCATGCAGTCTGAAGAGAGAAGTTCGCTGTTGCTTCGGAAACCACCATCTCCTACATTCTTCGTTGCACTGGCAAAAAAATATTTAATTTAAATAGGATCTATTCAAGTCAAATAGGTTATTTTCACTGCGATACTATTTGTTTTAAATATTTTTTTTTAAATATTCAATAGAATATTTCATAACTCCAAAATAAATGGAAATTTATTTTATAGAGATTTAGAGTTCTCGCACAATTATTTTGCATCGTAATCCGTCATTCCCTGGCCTTCTGAATGGATTTTCTTGAAGAAAATATTTCTGGATCAACATGGGATCGAACCTAGAACCTAACTAGTTTGTAGCATTTCAATGGCAAAAGAGACCACATGAATTCCTATAATTATTTGTTGTATCACATAAACTGTATCAATTAGTTAATATCATAACCTTTATATATATATATATATATATATATATATATATATATATATATAGATATATATATATATAGCTCCTCTCCCTCCACCCCCTGTACCTCCCTCTACTACCCTCCCCATCGGAAAATTCTATTCAATTAAAATTTTTTTCAATAAATTTAAAAAATTGATATATTTTGTGGATTCAACTAAATTGTTTTTCAAACAGGAGAAACCAAATCACAGATTTATTAGGAATAATTAAAACATAAGGAATAATAAAAAAATGTACGCATACAGTGGATAATATATATCGACGTTTTGACGACGCGCTAATATACAGGGTGAACCATTTAACGTGACCACCCCAAATATCTCCGTTGCCTTTAGAGTGACGAAAAAAATGTCACGAGGTAATTTGATTGATGTCGAAGGGCTGATACAGTGGTGAAAAATTCATTTTTGTCAAGATCATCGCTTTTGCGTTCTCAAGGTCGTCAATGGTTTTTCAAATGGAAACATGTCTTTTTTGTTGTCAAGACGTTGTAGCTGATATTCAGACGAATCCGACGACCTATGATATCATGACCTTGAAATGATTTTTACCAAAATACACGTGTAAAAACGGGAAATCGTGATGGTATTGACAATAAGAATATCCGAAAAATGTAATTGAATTTTTTGTGCAGAAATTGTTTTGTAACAAACGTTCGAAATACCTAATCCATCCAAAAATACCATGGCCAATAGGTGTATTGGCCATGCAGCAAGGGCGGTACTTTGTTCAAATAATAATAACTAAATTGTTTTTTAATATTTGTTAATTGAAAAAAACTGGAACTTGGCATGGCTATGCATCAATTGTGTGAAAAATCACGACCTCGTAATCCCAATACTCTCATCAGAAAAAAAATATTGAAAATCGACCTGTTTTTCTGTGGTATGCAGACCCCGTCAGAATCGCCTGATACTTTTCCATAAAGAACCGACTCCATACGAGCATTCCATATAGAGAATCGCGAAATATTATTGCATTTTTTTCGAGCAATTCGAATTCGACAATGTATCAGATTCCATATTTTTCCACTTCCGGCACATCCAATCGGACAGCAATTTTCAATTTCATCGAACCTCAAGGAAAAAAAAGGTGTTCATTGCTTCATATTGGATATTGATAAGTAGACGCTGAACAATAAGACCTAACGATTCGTGATTACGATAAGGAGACATAGTTCATTGATCACGGTACCGATGTAATTGCAGCAATGATCCTATCACAACTGACAGTCGTCCCTTGAGCCAAACAACACCACAGCAACAACACTAAATTCATTCCGAACGTCGCTTCATAAGTTTTGACTACCGACACTCCACGGAGAAATCCAGTCAATTTAACGAATGCTTCATTCGAAAAAAAGTTAAAATCGAGGCCCGAGCAATAAATAAAAATAACGTGCAGCTATGTATGTACGTTAGGTGTGAAAGGTTTCGCTTGTGTATGTACGAGTGAAACGGCCAGCAGGTCTCGAATAAACGGAGGGCCGAACTGCAACCACAGCAGCAAAATTCACCCCGAATTTACATATAAATTGCTTGCCTAAAATCGTGCTCATATTTAATTTTCCACTAGGTAGGCTCGTGTCCGGCTTTGGAATATTTCCCTTTCAGCTTTCAGCTTTCCATTTTAACGCCGCTTTACGCGTCCATTACATAGCGTCCCACTAATAATATTACACACACACACACATATGTGTATGTGCGTGTATATATATATATATATATATATATATATATATATATATATATATATATATATATATATATATATGTATGTATGTATATATATATATATATATGTATGTATATATATATATATATATATATATATATATATATATATATATATATATATATATATAAAGGTATATATTTCCGCAAAGCCTGCGAGAAGTCTCTCTTCATTAGCGATTCTACGCGAAACGCACCCACCCCCCCATCTCTCTCTTGCTCTCTCTTTTGAAAAGCCCTCAACCGTAACCTCCCGTTCTTTAAATTGGTCAAACATATCTGCCTCCCGTATCGCGTTAAATCACGCTTTATGATCATTGCGCCGATATCTCCACCACTCGCTCGCACCAAAGTACATCCGTGTGGGTTCGTGCTCGACTTGGCGCTTAGTTATTATATATGAGATGAAAAATCCTCCTTTTCCTCGGTGCCGCAGTGAAACGGTCACCGCAGGTGCGCGCACGACTAGCTACCTTTTGTGTTATTCTCCGGCTCGACGTGCCGGAAATTCGCCACGGTATAATATTACCACTTTATACCGTAATGATACATCCAGCAGCGAATAAACGTGCAGTAGAGATAGAGACACGTACACGGACAGACAGATGGATTTTCTTACCGAGTATCGAGAAAATGCGAATTTCATGAGATTCTTCGTGCTGCAGTGATTTATCATTTTGATCGAAAGTTGATTTGGCGAAAAAAAAAATTAGAGGTAGCAGGTGCGCAGTTTAATCTTCGAGAAATTGTGTAAAGTGGAATGAGAAATGTGGCCGTTTGGTTCTTGGAGAGAAATGAAATTGAAGAGAAAAATGCATTTTTTGGGGTGGTTTAACGATGTTTTTATGGGTTGAGAGGAATTTGAGAATTTAAAGTTGACATGTACGATCATGAAATCATTATCAATAATAAATGACTGAGAGTATTGGAGTGATCGAAGTGTTGCGAAATCCATCATTGATATTTTATGCATATGGCATTTTCAAACAAATGCAAATCTCTCTGGGTCTTCGTTTATATTTATATTTTTAATTTCATTCGTCACCCTCTATTGCGTTATTATTAAGGCGAGAAACCACTGTGACGAGTACAAAAATATATATTTTTTTTTTTTGCATTTTCGCAGAGTATACATAATCGAGAATAAGCAATAAAAAATTCAAGTAAAAATATTGGAAATTAACCAAGTCACGGACGAATTAATGACAGCAGGTAGCGCGACGATTTGCGTATACGAAAACTTTTAATCGCCTTTTTCTCGAAACGACTTTTCTCGACCTAGCCGGTATCATAACTCTAGCTACAATTGTTCGATTTTTAATTTACAAAAACCAAAATTTCCGTAATTACAGTAGCTATCGTTGGACGTAGCCGCTTTCTTTTTTACTTAGTACTTTTTGAGCCCCCGCATGTGAGTAAAAGTTTCACCAAAATTACACTTTTTTTAACACCCGCCATTTTGTGTAACATTTCTTTTGGAAAAAATGGCTACGTACAACGAGAATTGCATTTATATAAATTATAAAACTTTTTTGTTTTAACTTTTCAGACCAACCACTATCGAGTTATCGGTCCGGCCGTTGGATCACATTTTTCAAACAGACATTATTATACCGCAATAACGGTGTTAATTTTCAGTATTTCCTAATAAAAATTTACACGCAATAACTTCAATGTATGCTCAACAGCATACCTTTTTTTTAATGCCGGATAAACAGTTCCGTAGACCAAAACAATTCGGAAAAACGACGTTATTTCGGACCGTCGCAGTGGTATCCTTCCTCAACCCTTCGCGGCATAGTGTAACACTGGTGTTACACCTAATTCAATTCAAATTTTGACCATTCTAAAGTATTTTTCAATTAAATATGGCGGTTGTAAATGCGTTTCAAGGTTCCTAGGACTTCAATAACTACTAAAACATGCCTATTAAATTTTTATTTTTCACGTAGCGGGTGTCCTCAATAACGAAAGTGCAAAAAAAACGGGCACGTATTGTGCCCTCACCAGTAAAAGTTACAGAAAAAAACCTGTGGTTAGGCGAAAAGCCATAAGTTACAGAGGAACTCCGGTCACGAAAGCTCTGTTCAATAAAACGAATGAAGATAAGAAAAAAAAAACCACCACCACCAAAGGCAACCGTGGTTCACAAAAGCAAGCGAGTTTGTACCATCATGGCTGTGAACAGCCATCATGGACAGCTGACATAATACCGTGCACAAAATGCGGAAAGTGGTACCATGAGTGCGTCGGTTTGTCGCTTGATGATAACGCTGATTTGAAGTGCCCTGATGGCTGCTAAATGTGCAAATGTATCGTTTATATGCGTTTCTAAAATGTAATTTGTTCATTCAAGATTGTTGATCGGAAATACCAAAAGGTAGAACATGCAGATTAATTATTTAAGTACGTCACAGCAGTAAGCCTTATTATCCTAACGTAGTAAAATAAGGCCTATTGGTGAAGTTTTTAAAAAGATTTAATTTTGTTTTGGATTATGGTGAAAGTTGTCATTTTTTGTTTATAACTCATAATAATTGTATAATTATATAAGATATAAAAGTTCGATTAGCATTGAAACCCGTTGATTAATTTGAATATTTTTTATTTTATCGCAAATCTCGCTTAGACCTATTACCCGTAGGTACCTTATTGAAATTTGCCTTCCGGTATATGGAAGGCATTAAAAATTACCCCCCCCCCCCCTCTCCCCCCCCCCCCTCTCTCTCTCTCTCTCTCTCCTTCTTTGCATATCTTCGCCCCTCGGATAGACGAGGTTGCATCGTTGCCACGAGTAATTACTCGTGAGCATTCGTTTACTTACGGTCACGAGATGAAAGCTTTGAAGAAAATGCTTTTCAGAATTTCGACAGTCAGTCGTAGAAGGTCGGCTGCAATATGTGGCGTGCGAAAAAGGCGACGGGTGCACTCGTGACCTGGCAATATTCTCGGTGTCAAAGTCGTACGAAAAAATTGCGTTTTTTTCCACATTGCTGGCTTTACACAGGTCTACATTATGACGCCGTAATTGCGGATCATTTTTCAAGACTGCCCAGTTTCAAACGTGTACGGCAAATACGACCCCTTCGCCCTGCTTGCCGCTCTTTTATACCCACAGACACTCTTTTTGCGATTTGGCATGAGGGCACAGAAAAACTGAGTTTCAGTTGCGTTATTATCAACCAAGCGGTCACCCATCCGAGTAGTGGTCCAGGCCACGGCTGCTTGACGCGGGAGATCGTTGGAGCAGCTCACTGGGGTCCACTACACAGTGAAAAAAAATCACTCTGAATGACTAAAGCCATCAGTGAATGCTAACAAATTATTTATTGAAAAATTGAATGCAATGTTATTTTAAGAATTGTTTCCCATCGAACTAACAAATGTTCGCAATAATAAAAATCTTCCATCTCAATATCTCGCTGGTCACCTGTGAATAAACAACTTCGGTCGACCGAGCGTTTTTTTCTCTCTCGGTACTGTCGGTGATTATTCGCTCGTTCCTCTCATTACTGCCGCTATATTTGGGGAGACACTCCTACGCAGTGCCTATGACGAGACAATGGGAAAATTGTTATCGCCCCTGGCCTTGCGTTCTGTCAAATAATTGCTTTTATGTTGTTCAGGAATTGATTCGTTCGGAAAATCTGCGACGAACGTAAACAATAGCTAACCCACATTCGAAAATAATTGTAACTGACTTGATAACTCAAATTATAACCTGGATTATAAAATCTAAATTAATTATTAAAAATAATAGCTCAAATTACATAAAAAACAAATAACTAATATAATAATAACTTAACACCATTAATAACCACAATGACGGGTTAAAAAAATCGATTTTTGAATGCTTTTTCCTCAAAGACGACATATTTAAGAATATGTAAAAAAAAATCACCTTGTAATATTGAAAATTGACGAAATTACAGACCGTTTAGTGAGAGCACGTAACGCGACGATTTACGTATACTAAAACTTCAAATCCCGTTTTTCCCGAAACGAGTTTTCTCGACCTGGCCGGAATCATAAGTCTACTTATAATTGTCCGATTATCAATTTTCAAAAGCAAAAAATGTCCGTAATTGCAGTACCTAACCACCGCTGCACGTAATCGTTTTTTTTTCTTTAAAATTTAGTATTTGTCTCTGAATACATGTAAACATTTCGCCAAAATTAGGGTAAGGTTAGGGACAATGCGTCACTTTTTTTAACTGATTTTTTACTGTTACCAAATCAGTCTGATTAGAAAAAAACGTTCATAACCGATTTGTATAGACCTTCGGGCGTACAATAAAGCTACCATTTTTTTCGCAAAAAGTTTGAAAACCCCAATATCATGGGATCGAACAAAATTTGTGGATTGGCTCATTGTACGCCACTGGTGGGGTACAATATGTCAGATAGGTGATTGATTGATTGATTGATGCAGTTTATTATGCCTCAGTTTAAAAACTTTCAGGCAAAGAAGGTGGGCAGGCAGTGTGTCAAGTACTCCGGAACGTGGGGTACTGTGCCCCTCGTAGTTTTGCATTTGCGGTTTCGGGGCAGTTTCTTCTTGCTTTATGACTAAAGGGGAAAAATGTAATTTTCCGCATTTGTACCTCAACGTCGTGGTCACATTATTTGCTAACAACATTGAGAGTCGACTCATTGTGCCCCACAACTCAGTGACACATAGTAAAATATTTGATTATTGATAAGATATAGTATTATTAAGCTACGAATGGAAAAACAGAACTTACTGAGTGTATTATAAAGCACTGTCGTCGAATATCCGTGAGTGAATATCCATAAGTACGAATCTCCATAATTACCAATATCCATAAGTATGAATATCCATAAGTCAAATATCCGTACTTCAAATATCTATAAGTCGAATATCCATAAGTAAGATAGCGTAGAAATGAGTGCCAGAAATGGCGAGAGGTAGAGATAAGTGAGTTTGTTCGGGTTTCTGTGGGTTCTCTCTATACTCACTTTTCCTCTATCTCCCGCCATTTCTACAACTCATTTCTACTCTATACTCACTTATCGACATTCGTACTTATGGATATTCGACTTATGGATATTCACTTATAGATAGTCACTTATGGATATTCGAGTAATGGATATTCACTTATAGATAGTCACTTATGGATATTGACACTTAGGGATATTCACTTATAGATAGTCACTTATGGATATTCAACTTATGGATGTTCTACCCCAATCTTATCAAGTATAACACTATCGATTAGGACCGAAAACCCGAGCTGCTACAAAATGTGAGGTTACATGTGACGTTTTCCCGACAAGCGATTTTTTTTCACAGCCCAAATAATTTTTTTTGGTTGTGGGTTGCTATTGACTTTCTTTTCATTTGGCCTGAGGAAACTGAGTATAAATCGCGGTCCAACACCAAAAATGTCGGTTCTTAGGAGCTGCAAACCTCCGGAAAATTGCATGTGGCTGACATAGTGCCCCGTGACACATTGTGCCCCACTCACCCCTTTTTTCAACAGACGCCATTTTGTGATTTTTTAAAAATCGGCTACATACAACGAGAACTACATTTATATAGATTATGAAACTTTTTTATTTTTGAGACCAACCATTGTCAAGTTAACGATCCAGCCATTGGAAACATTTTTATACAGAGGCTCTATTATACCCTAATAACGGTGTTAATTTTTTATGTTTTTCAATGAAAATTTACACGAATAAGTTCAATGTATGCTTAATAACATACTTTTTTCCAAATCCCAAATAAATAATCTGGTACACAAAATAAATCGGAAAAAATAATCTTCTTTCGACCCGCCACGGACTCTCTTAAATTCGAGTCCGCTTTTCCATTCGAAGGATATACAGGGTGTCTCAAAATTAGCTGACATTTGAATGTATTAATAAAACGTATTATTTATTTTTAAAGTACGAATATTTTTATTTTAATATAAGGTACAAACATGGAGACTATGTGTGGAACACAATATCCGATGAATAGCGGCCTCGTCCCTGTTCGCAAACGTTTACTCTTTTAACGAAATTTTCAACATCTATTTGGCATAATTGGGGACTAATTTCAATAATGGTGCGTCCAATAGGGTATTACACCCTTTTCCGAAAGGTGTCTCAATTTGATCCTTTGGTGGTAATAAACTACTAGAATGTTTATTACTACTTTTTGAAATCGATAAGTGCCATAAAAGGGCATTTAAATTTTACATTTCGAATTTTCGCGCCAAAACGCTAGCCGCCATGCTGCTTCGGTTCGTGAAGTCACTTGCATAGTAAACATCGGCACTGCGCCAATTGTGGACCCGTAATTTTTGTTTGTTAAAAGTGCATTACAATCTCTATCATTGGTGTGATGTTCCCAAATGTAAGAGTACTAATGTAATCATACCGGGAACGTTGTGGATTAAAATCCAAATTGATATAAATATGCGGAAGACTTGGTTAAAACTTGCGAGAAGAAATCCAAAGTCATAGTCCGAAAAAAAAACTCATTCGTTCTTTTTTGGGTACAGATAACTATTTGAAAATTTGCAATTAACTACGACAAACGAGAATATATAGTTGCTGACGCTTCCTTTCACAAGCTAGAGAGTAATACGTCTACCGCTTTCTTTGTGTACTATGCCAATGACGTCACGTTGGAATCCATAATGGCAGCTACCGTTTCGCATGTTCGTTGAACAGATAGAAAAAGTATATGAATTGTGAAATTTATTTTCTGTTTTTATAAATGAAAACCACCATTTTTCGATTGCTTATTGCGAAACCTACCATGTTTACGTTGTTAGTATTTTTCTTCTATAGAGTAAAATACCCTATTGCTTTCGTGAGCTCCGGAATGGTCTGTGGATCATTGGCATGAACTTTTCCTATCAGAAAGTCCCAATGAAAGAAGTCCAATGGCGTCAAATCGCACGATCTTGATGGACAATTCACATCGCCGTGGTGTGATAACACGACCATGAAACTTCGTCTGCAACAACTGCATTGTTGCAAATATTCATACTTAAAAAAAAATACTTTTTGTTGATAAATTAAAATATCAGGTCATTTTGAGACACCCTTTATATCAACGTGACGAGAGAAAAAGCAAATGTTCAAGTCTCACCTGTCGGTTCTATACGAAAACTATTTACTCTTCAGCTCTACCTATTTTCGATAATACATCATCCGATTACACCTCCTGACAGCGTTGCGCGCAATGCGACCCTTCTCCACTTCATATTTCACCACGTGTGGGCGTGTGTGCGTTTTTTTTTCTTCTCATCCTCGTGGCTGTGTAGTCTGGTTGGTAAATACGAGGTGAAACGAGTTGCAAGCGGGAATGAAAAGAGGAACGAGAGCAGGATCCCGCGAGAGCGAGAGACGTCTCGCAATGAAAGTGGAAAAAGCGTCGGGACGCATTACAGGATCTTTTGAGAGACGCGCCAGAGGGAGTTCGCGACACACTCGCTGGTCCAGGTCCTCTCGTTTGAGAAGCTCGTCTGTTTTTCCGAGATACGCTCTGCGAGGACGCGCACTCTCGTCGTGCGTAATTTCGCGTTGGCAGTCGCGAGTAACAACTCTCTACTACTTTTTTTCCTCTTCGTTTTCAACGTCCAATTTGTATGAACTATCCAGCGAACTCGGGTTCGCTGCTCGCTTATCCTATTTACTGGATCATTATCTTTTTTGAAACGTCGTATTTGAGAACCGGAGATACATCTCGAGCCTTTCGATGGCCTTTAACAATAGTGTCGAATTTTGACAAATACGTTTTTGCGATATTACTGTATGCAAAAAAAATTTTTGAGAAGTTAAAAAAAACGTAAAGTAATTGAAAATCCCCTCGAAAACATTGTTGTTTGTTTCACCTTAGAACAAATCATGGATTACTTTATAAATAATTATCATTTGTTTTAATTCAAACAATGGTTTTGTTGTATTTGTTTCATTGAGACAAAGATAACAGGACGCCAATTTTTATAAAGTTTTTTTTCAATGTTTACTGTAGATGGAAGTTGTAAGACACATGAGTATTTTTTTAGTTTTATTTATCATTTTTGTTCTAAAACGATACATTTTTCAATTTTAAATATAAAAGTCATGAAAGAAATTTGTAAATAACGTTTTCGTACTGTGCATACGAACCAATGGAAGGTAACTTTATAAAAATTGGCGTCCTTTTATTGATATTTTTCGTTAATATGACAATTAATTTCGCGGAAATAACAACTTTCCCCCAAAAAATTAATTTTTCGAGCTGTTAACTATTGAACAATTACATTTTTTAATCATTTAATGCCACGATTTTGTAGAAAATGAAGTGATCTACAAGAAAAGGTCCTACGATATCTTGTGACAAGTCTCGTGGTCCCGCTGGAAAGGTGAAAAAATCTTCACATTTACAATAAAATCAACTTATACCTTGAATAACGGTTGAAAGAGTAGATTTATCATAAAACGAAAGAGACTTTTTTTATGGAGT
>OY723386.1:39848987-39941487 GCA_963210295.1 Ophion ellenae | reverse complement strand
TAAGCAGCCGAAAGTAAGCGAATTTTCAAGATTTTTTTGCGTCGAAATGATTTATTCTGTATAATTAAAATTTCATGTACATATTAATAAATATTTTAATTTACAATTTTTTTAGTGTTTAATAATGGCAGCTGTACGGCACTTGCTTCAGAGACGGTTACCGGCTGAGTTCTTTCACGGCGTACTACCTAGCGTCTCGTGCTTTAACTTGAAAGATGAGAGTCAAGAACTTTCAGATTTCTAAGACCCACATGCTCTATGTGAACAAAAAAAAATCGAAAGAACCGTAAAATTTTTAAATATGGTACGGGTTTGAAAAATCCCTGTATCTTTCATGAAATGTTTACTATAGTATTTGTTAATGAAAAAGTAGTTGTTTTTTAACAATTTTTCAGAAACTTTAGGTTCACATAAAGCATGTGCGTCTGAGAAATTTCAAACCTCTTGGCTCTGACGTTTCGGATCAATGCAGCAGACGCTAGGTTGTACGCCGTGCAACAGCTCAAGCGGCAATCGTAGCTGAAGTAAGCGGGGTACAGCCACTATTGTACATATAAAAAAATATAATTAAAAGATGCACTAATATGTACATCAAATTTTAAGTAAGTAGAATAAATAGTTTCGACACAAAAAAAATCTTGAAAATTCGATTATTTTCTGCTGCTTAAAGGGTCTTTTCTTTAAGTATCTTGCACCGAGTTTTTGCGACTGAAAAAAATATGATTTTCAACGATGTTCCAAATCGTCTTTAAAAGAAATAGCGCGTATTTTCATGGTGAGTAGTATTCGCCAGAAAAAATTGAGCACACCAGAGAAAAATCGAAATTCCATTTTGAATACAGTAGAACGAAGATAACTAAATGCCCAATCTGAAGCACTCCTGAAAAACTGTTTCGTGCATCCCGCCATCGAGAAAAAAAATTATGCAAGATGCATTTCAAAGTAGATAAATTTTATTTAAGCCTTTTGAAAGGAAGTTCTTGATGAGTGTTTCATATTCGGAATTTAATTATCTTCGTTCTGCTGAGCTTAAGGCGGTCCTCTAGGTTCTCGGGTCGAAAAAATCGATTTTTTTTCATAAATCACATCTACAACATGTGTAGAAAATGTGTGCCAAAGGATTTTTCGATATTCGAAGTGGTTCACAAGTTACGGCCCTGGAACGGAGCAGGTATACTTTCAAACGCGTTTTTCTCGAAACACCATTTTTCGAAACGGTGACCACGATATTTCAGAAACTACTGCACCGATCTTGTTCAAATTTATACAGCATCTTTAATATGTTATAAGCCAGCGATTGAACTAGGATTATCATGATTGCTTCGATAGTTTTTTTTTGTACGAGCGAAAAACTTAAGAAAAAATGAGTAAAAAATAGAATGTAACTTTCAAAAGTGTATAAAAAAGACAATTTTTGTAATTTAGAATTCACTCTAGTTCAATCGCTAGTCTTAAATATGAAGATTGAAATGCCGTTTTTATTTCAGATAAGCGGAACAGCCGCAATCTTGGTCACCGTCAAGCACCTCTTTTACTTGATGTCTTCCTGTCGACCACTATAACTTTTATTCTATAATATATTTTGACTTCAAAAAATTTGTAAAGCTTATTTAAATGTTAATAAAGATTATGCAAAAGCAACGAGATTGATTATTTCGATGCTTTGCCCGTAAAAAATTATTGATAAAGCCGTAAAAAACAGCCGAGAAACTAGAGGACCGCCTTAAAATGAAATTTCGATTTTTTTCCCTAACGCTCAATTTGACCTGGCAAATACTACTCATCACAAATAAAGGTTGTATTTTTTTTAAGAGGACTTGAAAAACCATTGATTTAATATTCAACGGATTTCCAAGTCCTCTTCCAACCCAAACAGTATGGTTATTGTTCTCACTCGTAAAATGTTCGCGCCAGACCCTTAAAAATCACATAGCCACGATATTATTGTCACACTGGACATACACACGCACACTGAGAGCTTGAAGGCCCTTGGACCCAAATGCCAATGAATCGGGGCCGGGTTGAAATTCCGAACTTTGAATGATGAGGACGCTCAAAACTCCGGAAGAATACTACCCCGAAAGATCAAAACTTCGAACGAAATTTTCCACGAAAGACCAAAACTCCGAAAATCAGAACACCGTCAAATTAATTCAGGTATGAAAGTCTTAAAAGTTTCAAAATCTTTACTAAATCGACAAATTATTTCCAGCATTTTTTTATTAAGAAGTGGCTTTTCGTCGATTTTGAAATTTGTCTAGACAATGTTATACGTTCTATATCATTCACAGTCAACTGTGTAGACTCTCGCTGGCATGATCTTGGCGAAACTTGTAATTTCGGAACATGAAAATTAGGAATTTTAAAGCGTCGAAGCATTTAAAGTTCGGAATTTCAACCCGACCCCCATGTCAAGATCATGCCAGCGAAAGTCTACACATTTGACTGTAAATGATGTAGAACGTATAACATTGTTTGGACGAATTTCAAAATTAAAGCGAAATCACTTCGTGATAAAAAAAAAATCTTGAAATCATTCGTCGATTTATTGAAAATTTTGAAACTTCCATAGCCGAATTATTTTGACGGTGTTCAGATTTTCGGAGTTTCAGTCTTTCGTGTAAAATTCTTTCGGAGTTTTGATCTTCCGGGGTAGTATTCTTTCGGAGTTTTGAGCGTTCTAATCATTCAAAGGTCGGAATTTCAACCCGGCCCAAACGAATCCTTTGTAAATGGGACACTCAGTACATGTAGGCCTAGAATGTTTATAGTGCATGGTGAGATATTTATATAATGTGTGTGTATGTAGGGGTATAAAAACTTTCGCCTGTATATAGATATATGTATATATATATATATATATATATATATATATATATATATATTATATATATATATATATATATATATATATATATATATATATATATATATGTACATGTACTCCTCGTCCTTGTGGCTACGACAATATCGGATTTTCTATTGAGTAAGCTTCCATTTCGCTCTCTGTCTCTGTGTCTCTCTCTCCCTTTCTTTTTCGTTCTTTCCGCTCTTCCTCTCTTTCGCTTTCTTTCTCGTTGCAACTGAGCGCGGAAAAACTTCGCCCGTTTTATACATAGATATGTATATATACATATCCGCTTTTCTCTTGATACAAGAACGAAGCACTCGGGCTTTACTTTCTTTTTAGTCTTTTTTTTCAAACCCTCGGAATTACGCCAATTGACCAAGGGAGAAGAGAATTAATGATCGGGGAAACGCGCAGGAAAACTAGGCAAATAGACCCTCCAGAGATCGTGTTTTTTTATTTCTTTCTTTTTTCATTATTCTTCTCGCAGAGTAACCATAGTTCGCTCGAGAATCTCATGCTTGAAGGATCGAAGGTAACGATATCACCTGCAATTTTTTCCCCAAAGAATTTTTTTATTGTAAATTTTGGGATATTTTCACCCCGTGCGTTGTCTATCCCTTGCGTCATTATTGATCGATAGCGGCTTCCGATTTATTCCCTCGTCACTTAAGGGGTTACCCCCACTTGCGATTTTGAAAAAATCGATTTTTTGTATTGCATTTTTTTGAAGTATAAGTATCTGAGAATATGTCCTGAAAATTTCAAGTCGATCCGAACAAAATTGACTGAGATATGAGCGTTGAAAAAGAAGAATCCGCGTTGAAAGAGCGTTGAAAGAGAAACTTTAAACGCGTTTTTCTCAAAATGGCATTTCTGAAGTCGGTGACCAAGATCACTCGAACACTAATGAACCGATCTTCTTGAAATTTTGCAGGCTTATTTAATACATAAAAATGTAGTCTTTAAACGTTCGATTTTTTTTTCGTTAAAATCGAACCATTAACGTTGACTGTCCGCCATTTTGTGAAAAATGAATATTTTTTAAAATCCTTCAATTAAAGACTAGTTTATACTTATATTTGACTAAATCCGTCCGCATTTTTTTCTTCAGATGATCCACTTCGCCGCAATGTTGGTCACCGCAAACCGTGTATATAAAAACATTATTTCATTGACGGCCATTTGCCACTAAACAATGTAATATTTTTCAATAAAAAAATTACTGAAAGTTCTTCAAGATGTGTTCTTTATGATGGTATATTAATCGATTAAAAAAGTTTTGTAGTTTTCTTTAAAAAAATTCATGAAAAAGGCCTTTTTTGCGCTACAAGTGGGGGTAACGCCTTAATCGTTTTTAAGCTCTAATTGAATTTCGTCC
This sequence comes from Ophion ellenae, assembly GCA_963210295.1. Lineage (NCBI taxonomy): Eukaryota > Metazoa > Arthropoda > Insecta > Hymenoptera > Ichneumonidae > Ophion > Ophion ellenae. The sequence goes on along the minus strand of OY723386.1, from coordinate 39,937,258 downwards.
CGAGGAATAGCAAAGTAGTCCACCATGCACACTTGACCTTCGATATTTTGTATCCTCAAAGATCGCTCCTACCGTTCTGGACTTTGGAATCTTTCGTGTTCACCCCCCCCCCCCCCCCCCCCCATCGACACCCTCTCACCCGTCGATTTCTCTAGTCTCGGTAATCTTCGTCTTTCTCTTTCTCCCTCTTCCTCTTTATCCCACCCTATCTGGGCTAATGAATCGGATTAACGAGTTCGTCTTAAAGTTGGCGTAACCACCGCGAGCGGACTTTATCCCCTACCTTCTTAACGGGACAACGCTCTTATCGATTTTTTATCACCAGGAGATAGCGAGGGTAGCCTCGTTTCTTGGCTATAATTTTATGTTCATATATATATATACACATGTATATGTGTGTGTGTGTAAAATTGCACCCCGATGACAAAACATATGTGGCTCTAAAGATATTCACAACCTGTGGAAGGTTACAGCGAAAATGTATCGGAAATATATGTAAAATATTTCGCATATTTTCCATATGAAAAACCGCGGAGATATGCTGGACCGGTATGAATTTCATAGCGCTAGGATAAATATCGCGAGTATACGCGTTTATGGCGATCCAAACTTCCTGAAATATGTAAGCGGGCATTTTATTAGAAAATGTCCGGGAGTTTTTAAGCAACTGCATGGTTAAGGTTGTTGTGGGGTTTAGACATCGGGGGGTGAAGTACGAGGGGAGCGCCCTATGCTTATGCACGGGGCTGATTGACTGTTGCCAATTGTTAGCTTCAAATAATTGTCATATTAAACTTGCGTTTTTTTACTTTTTCTATATGTCTATTTGTAAAAGTATGCATTTTTGAACCTTCGGTGATTTTATAAGTATTTTCATTACTTTGTATAATTACTTTCTATAACTTTTTCATGCTCAAGTAACGCGAAACGAATTGGCAACGTCGTAAATCGTGATATATCATAATGCCCAGGTTGGCAGAAGTGTCGCGAAAACATGCGCCCCGTCCGTAACCTCAATATCGGCCCAAGGAGCTGTCAAAAATAAATATCGGTCTGAGGAAAAAAATTCCGCTCGAAAGAAAAAGTGTGTACTTAAGCTGTCTGTAATCCCGAACAAATCGAAAACTGTAATAACTTTCCGATGTTAAAAAAAATGAATGTATGAAAAAAAAATCCGCGTTATTTTGTCTTTGCCTAGAAATGTCGAAAAATGTGTAATTTCTGAACATAGTTATCAAATTAATATTAAGGAATTATTAGCAATTAAGAGAATAAGTACCAATAATATTCGTTGTTAATTAACCTGATCGAGTAGTTTGAGGTTCCCGGACATAATTACCGAATACCGATAAGATAGGTAGCATTTGTGCCGTCTACGGCGTTTCCATGATTGCACAGTCTAATATTTTGTGTGTTTGATTTTCGCACATATTCGCTATCAAAAAATTAATAATTTTATAACGGTACTGTGAATCCTCATTTTCACGGTGCCAAGGGTTAGTCCGACAATTAGTCGAACCGTACCTATTTTTCCAGCCCCGTCGTAACAGGCACTTAGCAGATATTAATAATGTACTGAAAAATTTTCTGGAGTTTTCCATAAGCGTAATGAAATTCGCCCACGAAATACGTCGAGTTGCCACTTTTTTTCTAAAAAAACGGTACTGTGGATCGTATTTAAACTGCACAGGATGATCAGCAAAGAGGTTGTAAAGGTCCAGAAAAAATTTCAGCTCGGTGGTCACATGTCGACTTAACCGCATGACAACCTTAAAGGTTTACAAGTACGGACGCAGAATCGCGAATAAGATCTTTAAATTTTATTATAACTCCTGGTTGTTTTCAAAGATTGTTATTTTTACCGATTTATTACGGGTTCTTCACACTCGGAAATTCTTTTTTATATGCTCTAGTGCAAATAATTCTGAACACTTTTCAAACTTTATTATATTTCGCATTTATCGATCATTTTTACTTTACAATCACTTATATTTTATATTCCTATGAAAGTAGGCTTATTAAAGCAAATATTGAGCAGAAATATTAAAGATTCACATTAAAACGTTGCAGTATCATTTCGGGGTAGCAGAATAAACATTTTCTGCGTAAGTATCAAAAAAGGTAGTTTCTGTCAAAAGGGTCCGGAATGAATTCCATTAGTGCATGTGAAACGCGAATTCCGAGCGTATTTCAAATAAAACTAGCTCATGCGATTAAAAAATAATTACTTTCAACCAAGTCCAATGTTTCTCAATTAAGTTGTGCCTTCATTAATTTTGCCTCGATGAAAAGTTTAATAAAAACGTCATAGCAATTAAATAAAACCAATCGACATTTTCACGTTGTCGTTTGAAGTTCAGTTTAATTCAACGAGTCTACTCATCTCTGGATGCAGGAGTATGTTTATGAGAATGTTTCCAATCTAGTATATATTTATATATATTGGGTAGTCCAGCTCAACTCGGACAACTGTTTCCCTCACCATCGTTGATTGTACATTCCCATAGTGGAAAACCTCACGCCGCATGTGAAAAAACTTCTAATTTCATTTCATTTTTTTTCCTCTGCGGCTGCAAAAAATCGAAAACTCCACACAGGCCATTTTTTAGATACTGAAAAAATGACATGCCTTTTAGACGTGTTTTGTGAATTTTTCACCAAAGTTCAACTTGTGCTCCCAATATTTACCATTTTTTTGTGTGAAATTTCGATTTTTCGGATGATTATTCGACAGTTTCGAAGTTAAAAGAGTACTTTTTCGGTCTACATATGGTTACGGGTATCACGCGTTCACGTAAGCGGAGGAAATGGGGATGGCAAGCTAATAGATTTTCAATTTGAGTAATAACGTTGAAATTCGGGTTTAATTGTCATCACAGAAACAGTTAAAATAAAAAGGCTCGATTTAAAAAAGAAAGAATTAATTTACCATCCCATCCGCGTTAAATTTAATCTGAAACCATATTTTCAAAGTTATTTTTCACTTGCAACGCCGAAAAACTACTCTTCCGACTTCCAAAGTGTCAAATAATGAGGACCAAAATCAAATTTCACAAAAAAAATGGTAAATATCGGAAGCCCAAGTTGAGCTTGGATCAAAAATGCACAAACCAGGTCTAAAACGAATCCAAATTTGTTCAGAATTTAAAAAACCTCCCGCGTGGACTTTTCGATCTACTTTTCGAGGTGGCTCTTACCCTTCTGCGTCTGAAAAAAATGGTTATTTGATTGATTTCGAAGGGCTAGCACAGTGGTGAAAAGTCCATTTTTGTCAAGGTCACAGTTTTTGCCTTCCCAAGGTCATCAATGGTTTTTGAAATGGGAATATGTTTATTTATTATCAAGACGTTGTAGCTGTTATTCAGACGGATCCAACGACATGATATCATGACCTTGACATTATTTTTCACCAAAATACACGTGTCAAAACGGGAAATCGTGATGGTATTGACAATAAGAATATCCGAATAAAGTAATTAAATTTTTTGTGCAGAAAATTCATTGCAACAAATGTTCGAAGTGATGACGCAGGGTATCCAACGGATACCATAATGTCAATCGTCGGAGATGTTTCTGATATTTGTGAATACTGGCATTGTAACGTCGTAAAAGCGTAGAAGAGTGAAGAATGCTTGCGATCCATCGCCAAATTTAACGCCACGTGACGCTATCACACCAGAAACTATTCGAAGGTCAAGAGAATCATTCATCCGACGTCTTCAAAAATGTGTCGAGGTTAATGGGCATCTCTTCAAACATTTGTTACAATACATTTTCTGCACAAAAAATTCAATTACTTTATTCGGATATTCTTATTGCCAATACCATGACGATTTCCCGTTTTTACATGTGTATTTTGGTGAAAAATCATTTCAAGGTCATGATGTCATAGGTCGTTGGGTTCGTCTGAATATCAGCTACGTCTTAATGAAAAAAAAACATGTTCCCATTTTAAAAACCATTGATGACCTCGGGAATGCACAACTATGACCTTGACAAAAAATCAATTTTTCACCACTGTATTAGCCCTTTGAAATCAACCAAATTACCTCGTGACATTTTTTGGTCACTCTAAAGGCAACGGAGATATTTGGGTGGTTACGTTAAATGGTCCATCCTGTATACGTGTATGTGAAAGCACTGTCGACCACGCCTCGAATTAAACGAAACCGCACACTTTTGTCATGATCACACATGACCAAATGCAATATTTCTCAATCACCTTCGGTCCAAATCGATTTTTCCTCAATGACAAATATATTTAAAAAATGGACGATTTTTTTCAGTCGATTTAATGTTGCCTGACATCGTTCAACGTTCGTTTTAAGGGGCCAGTCTACTATGAAAATTTCAAAAAATCGAAAGCAAGCAAGACTCGAAAAAATCGACGATGATGAGCAATCAGAAGGGATTTTGTACGGTGCAGGAATTGCCGATTGAGTTTAGGTAAGAGTTTTTCATAGTATAAACTTCAAACGCGTTTTTCTCGAAACAACGTTTCCAAAATCTAGCTCCATCATATCTCTAAAATTAATAAACCGATTCTCTTGAAATTTGAACCACATATTGTAAACATTATTCGCAACAAGATGACCCTCGATGGTTTTTAAATGTTTATTTTTACTCTTTTTTGCGAAAAACCGCGAAAAAACGCGTTTTTTTACTTTTTTCGTTTTTTAACTGCCACTTTTTTTATTTTTTAATAAAACTTTATATCCGAGGGTCATTTTGTAGCTGGTGTCATACTGAATCTAATGGACTTTGATTTTTTTGTTTCATACAAGCCGTTGCCGAGTTGTGATGGAGCTACCTAGCCCACCTATTGAGGCGTTACGTTAAGCTATAGTTTTTGTACTTAAAAATGAATAAAAATGTTTTCTAATGCATTTCAAGACTTTATTTATCAAGCTCAACAATTTTTATATTCATATTTTTTATAAAATCCTTAAGGTAGTACCTCCACAGAAGAGTTGAATTAAAAAAAGGTTGAAATTTGACATATACGTTATTTAATACATTATCCAAACATCTGTGCAATTTGAATAAGTTTGACCACCCTAAACCTGAGATATTTACACTTAAAGTTGGCTTGGTTTACACATAACAAATGCGTTATGATGGGCAAACAGAGCATCATTAATTCTACCGTCAAAACTAAAATTAAGAAATTGATCAAAAACGAGGATAAGCTACAGTAAGATATCACGAATAATGTGGAAAAAAATGAGAATGATTCACCATCTAGTTTCCAAGATATAATCATGAGAAGCCTTCACAATTTTGGTGCAAAGCCTGGCAAAGCCTGGAAAAAAACAATTGGGGCAAAGCCTGGACAGTCCCGGCAAAAAGTTTACTGGCAATGGTCGATCAAAAACACAATACAAAATATATTTTACGGCAATAAATGATATCCATCGTATTATCTACTAGCACCGAGTCAATATTGCGTAGTTTTTAATTTTATTCATTACTAATTAAACCAACTATCAATCTTTTAAACATGAACATGGTATGTAAACTTTTGGTTGAGATTTCCGCAGAGGAACTGCCTTAAAAAAAATCGCGAAATACGCCTTTTTAGGTGGCTCCAAAGGGGACTGGCCCTTTAACTCAACAAACCCGCACGGCTCAATGCGCAGTATTGTTTCAACGCCAATCTAGGCATTATTTTTTTTTTTTTAAGATGGACGACGGGGTTGGCGAAAATTTAACTTTTCAAAGCAATAATTTGGCTGACGTTTATTTTTGTTTAAAATCAATATTTATAGGAGTTTTTGAGCCTCTAATTTCCAGTAACCCTTTCCGTGAAAACGTATATATCAATTCACGGTTTGTCGGGTGCCAAGGAATTTCCAAACAATGTTTATGCCAAGAAAAAGGGGACATATACAGGTATACACAAATACGTATACTCGAGGACGAAGTAGACTCCGCTTCATGCACGAACCGGAAATTATGACGATAGTTTGGCGAAGTGGCAGCATGTTTGCTCGAGTCCCAATAGGTTTGCGAACCCGATGAAAAGTCGACGACTGCGCGGTGAAAATGATCAAATCCGCTCTCATGCATAGCTACGTGTACATACAGGCTGGTAAATGTGGGCTGTGAAAGCTCGATTCATACTTTATCGCCGCTCAGCTCGAATCTCACTGACTCGGCTATTTTCCTCGTGACATTGATTTCGGACAGCGATAGAACATTTTACCGTACGTAGAATGGATAGGCACTTGAATTTGGAGCCTTTCAGGAAAATGGAAAAGCTTATGAAAATAGACGTTTGCCATTTTTCTTACCGACTGGACACGTTTCGCCTCTAGGAAAGAACGTACGTTTGTTCAGTCCTGTTTGGGTTTGTTTGGTCAGGGAATAAATGTGGTCAACGATGGTGCCCCGAGAGAAACTCATCAGCTATATTCTTAAATCGACAACAGTAATTTGTGTTTCACGAGTGAAGTTAGCAGAGTAGGGATCAAGTATAAACAAGGGGGTGGGGGGGGGCTCGTTTACTTGGGCCAATGCACTGAGAAATAAAACCAATTTAATTAAAAAAATATATTGGTTGATTCGAATAAATGTCTGTTCGCGAAGTGCCACCGATATATGACGTTGTTACAATACTATAAAATATTGGAAAATGTGATTGATTCAAATAACATATTATTTTATTTGAAAATCTCTTCTGTTCTCTGAATATCTACATTATCCTTCAAATAAAAGTATATTCCATTCTATATATAATCCGTAGGTGTATGGATAAAATAATTAAGCGGTTGCTACAACATTTTTTATTTCGTACAAAAATATAATCGATAGAATTTTTACTACGTCGAAACGAATATGCCATGAGAAGTAAGTTTTTCAATTTGTTTTAAATCTTGGATAAAAAGTGAGCATTAGAATGATCATCCACGACAATAGTGGAGAGAATATCAGATATTCAACTGATAAGAACAGACACTACACTTTGATCTTAGCCACAGACCAAGCAGCTATACTCTTTAGAGTTTCTCCGGCGATTAAGTAGATTTTCGGTTCGCGCTACGTTTACGAGAAACGAGCGCGCGTGCGGCTTCTAGCGGTTACTCCGAAAACTACGGGTTCCCTCACATTTATAATTTCGGTGGCGCTCCGCCGTGATTTGGTTGAATTTTTTCAGCCAAATGCGCAAGAAACAAATTCTGTTTTCGCATAATTTTTTAACCAATTCAGACATTTGCTTAATATTTTTAATAAACATAACGTACTTGAAAATCAATATCGGATATGATGAAAAAAATAAAATAACATATACTGAATAGAAATTTTATGTGAATGAAACGAGCGACATTCAATTTTCCTTGTGTACTCGAATCGACAATATTCGTATTATGAATTGAAACGCCTTTTTTGTTCGTCGCAGAAAATACATTAAAAACTATATAATTTGTTCGCGATAATTTTTTAGATAGTTTCAATAATATATTGTTCTCGGCTAACAATATATCATTTGAATGAATTTTTTAAAATAATTTTATCATGTTATTAAAGTCAATAGCGTTTTGTTCGGACTAATAAATCCAATTATTTACACGAACAATTTTACAACTGAATCAACGAATCCACTGTGCCCTCGTGCAGATAGTATACAGTAAGGTATCAAGGGGTGTGCCTAGTTGTAAAAGTCGAAACATCACTTTTCTAAAAACCAATACATTTTTTACAGTATATCGTGTTATAAATGTTTCCTGGAAATGTCAAGGTGATCGTATCAAATTGACAGATTTATAGGCTGTTATGTTGACGTCTGTCGGACCGCTCGGAGTGTCGTTCGACACTTTAATCGCTTTTTTCTCGAAAGTACGTTTTCAAAGTCGGTAAGCAAAATATCTAAAACCGGCTGCATCAAACTTTCTGGAATTATCAGAGCTTTTTCTAGATGTAGCAATATAGTATTCGATCGAAAGATTTTTTTCTGATGTATACTTTCGATTTGATGAACGGAAAATGCCCATTTTTTCGTAAACATCAAGGCGCTCAATTTGAACACGAGCCATTTTTTTTCAATATTTCCATAATTCCTCCAGTTAATCCTAGAATAAACAAATGTACTAACAAAATCTGTCCGATTTTGGGAATATTAGATAACCTGACTCAAAAGGGCATTGCTCACTGCAAAAGAGTTTTTTAAGAGGTGCTTCCCGGACATTGTCTGTAAATCGAGTAAAAGAAAATATTTTGACACAAAAAAATTGCAAAGTGTTTGTCAGATGATACGTTTTCAAATAACTAATTTTTCTAAAAATTCATGATCACGATTTTCTATTTTAAGAAATCCAAAAAATGAGCTTCCGACTGTTACAGCTTGGGATAACCCGTTAAGCAAACGCGGCTGTGGGAAATTCTCAGGAGATCTCCAAGGAACCGAAAAATGTGAAGTGCCAAGTGTGGGGAAAAAGTTGGGATGGTTCAAAAAGGGTGGGTTCGTAAAAAAAACATGGGAAAGTCATAAATATTTTTTTTAAACAATTTAGGGTAATTTACAAGGATGATGAATATTGTGGGGGTTTTTGTGACCCTTTATGTTTTTGCCCTAATAACAATGTGGTTACTGGATGATAGATTTATATATATATATATATATATATATATATGGGTAATTCCACCAATTCTGTGTCAAAGTTGTACCGGGTGGTCTGAATTTAGCAAAACTAAGAAGGTCATCTGAAAGGTCATATTAAAACAAGCATCCATGATTTTATTCGATTTTTTTCATCCAATAGTTTGTGAGTAATGGCGGCTCACAGTTTTCAAAATTTGTAAAACACCAAATTTTCAAATGCTCATAACTTCTTTCCAATTATAGCTAGAAACATTTTTTAAAAACGCTTTTTTAGAGAAAAATATGAACTGTTTGGAAGAAAATATGCTGAAATTCTGGGTTATTTTAAAAATTACGAAAACCATGTTCAAAGTATAAAACTCGATTTTTCGGGCCTTGCCCCATTTTTCCCGATTTTGAAAGTATTTTTTTCGAAAAATTCAGAATTTTTTACATCGAAATAGATTTTAAGCGAGATGGGATCTCTAAAACATCAGTCTCAGAAAAATTAAATAAAAATTTTTCCCAATTTTTTGTATTCTATTTGATAATAAAAATTATTGTTATTACTATTATTATTTTATAAATTTGTAAGTGGGAGATTTTACAACCTCAAAACCAACGGTAGTTATTAAAATTAAATGATAATTTTTTTTTTAATTTGCTTATGTGACATGACATTACCTTATAAAAACTCTGAATGTTTATTTACGAAATAAAAATGCCATTAAAGATTTAAGGTTGATTCAAATCTTCAATGGCATTTTTATTACGTAAATAAACATTCAGAGTTTTTCTCACGGGCTATAGCCTCACGCACGAAGTAAACGAATGTTCTCTCTCTCTCTCGCTCTCCTCTCTCTCTCTGATTCTCTCATATGCCAAGCACTTCTACAACTTATTGCTAGTATTCCCACCCGAAACCTCAATTCCGATTTGCAGGCTCAGCAAATGCAAATGTCTTGAACGACATTTCCATGGATGTTTGGTTTCTGTTGCCGAAAACTTTGTCCGAGGCAGAACTTGCGCCTCCACGCGTATCTTCGTGCCTCGGGAAGGGCTTGCACGGCCGCACCACATTCGCACAAGGCGATACGCGACGCAAACGACGACGCGTCACGCGATTCAATTAGTTAATTAATCGCACGAATCCACCATTCCAAATAACATTAATGTAAATTTCTGTCGCTGCATCGTCGACCGTCACATTATACTCCCCCGAATCTCAGTTATCCCAAAACTATAATATATTTGCCTCTGCATGAACTCCGTCCATTTCTAGATTTTGCTTTGTCTCAACCGTTGAGGCATTCCAACCAATCTTCGGCGAAGATTATTTGGGAATAAAGAAAGAATCATGGTGCGTAGGCCCATGGGAAATAATGAGGGCCAGGTGCCCTTGGACCTACGCCCTAAATGATGGACCGGATGTAGGATATACACTGAGAAAAAAAATCATTGATCCAATATCATTGATGTTATTGAATGAAATTCCGTTGATTCAATTGTAAAGTTGTTGGTGTTAAGGGGTTACGCCCACTTGCGATTTTGAAAAAATCGATTTTTTTTATTGCATTTTTTTGAAGTATAAGTATCCGAGAATATGTCCTGAAAATTTAAAGTCGATCCGAACAAAATTGACTGAGATATGAGCGTTGAAAGAGAAGAATCCGCGTTGAAAGAGAAACTTTAAACGCGTTTTTCTCAAAATGGCATTTCTGAAGTCGGTGACCAAGATTACTCGAACACTAATGAACCGATCTTCTTGAAATTTTGCAGGCTTATTTAATACATAAAAATGTAGTCTTTAATCGTTCGATTTTTTTTTCGAAAAAAAATGGCCGTTTTATAGCCAAAAAACGGCCGTTTTTTTCGTTAAAGTCGAACCATTAACTTTGACTGTCCGCCATTTTGTGAAAAATGAATATTTTTTAAAATCCTTCGATTAAAGACTAGTTTATACTTATATTTGCCTAAATCCATCCGCATTTTTTTTTTCAGATCATCCACTTCGCCGCAATGTTCGTCACCGCAAACCGTGTATATAAAAACATTATTTCATTGACGGCTATTTGCCACTAAACAATGTAATATTTTTCAATAAAAAAATTACTGAAAGTTCTTCAAGATGTGTTGTTTAAGATGGTATATTGATCGATTAAAAAAGTTTTGTAGTTTTCTTTTAAAAAATTTATGAAAAAGGCCTTTTTTGCGCTACAAGTTGCAAACGCCTTAATAATCGGATTTATTAGTCCAAACAAAACGCTATTGACTTCAATAACGTGATAAAATTGAAAGTTTTTTTTTCATTCAAAAGATATATTGTTGGCCGAGAACAATATATTATTGAAACTATCTAAAAAATTATCGCGAACAAATTATATAGTTTTAAATGCAATTTCTGCAACGAACGAACGAAGCGTTTTAATTTATAACATGAATATTGTTGATTCGAGTACACAAGAAAAATTGAATTTCGCTCGTTTGATTCAAATAAAATTTCTATTGAGTAAATATGTTATTTTATTGTTTTCATCATATCCGATATCGATTTTTAAGTACATTATTCGTTAAAGTATTAATATTTTATTTTGATTGAAAAATATTAAGCAAATGTCTGAATTGGTTAAAAAATTATGCGAAAGTAAAATTTGTTTCTTGCACATTTCGTTGAAAAAATTCAACCAAATCATAGCCGAGCGCCACCGAAATTATAGGTGCGAGGAAGCCCGTAGTTCTCGTAGTAACCGCTAGAAGACGCACGCGCGCTCGTTTCTTATAAGCGTAACGCGAACCAAAAATCTACTTAAACGCCGGAGAAACTCTAAAGAGTATCGTTTTTTGGCCTGTGGCTAAGATCAAAGTGTAGTATCTGTTCCAATCAGTTGAATATCTAATATTCTCTCCATGGATATCCCATTGGATATCTGATATTCCCTCCATTATTATCGTGGATGATTATTCTAATGCTCACTTTATATTTAAGATTTAAAACAAATTGAAAAACTTACGTCCCATCGCATATTCGTTTCAACGTAGTAAAGAAACAATTAATTGTATTGATTATATTTTTGTACGAAATAAAAAATGTTTGTAGCAACCTTAATTATTTCATCCAATACATCTACAGATTGTATATAGAATGATTTCAATAGAATATGATTTTATTTGAAGGAAAATGTAGATATTCAGAGAACAGAAGAGCTTTTTTGAATAAAATAATATGTTATTTAAATCAATCACATTTTCCAATATTTTACAGTATTGTAACAATCTCATATATCGGTGGCAGCACATATATTTGAATCAACCGATATATTTTTTTGATTCAATTGGTTTTTTTCTCAGTGTATCAAAGCCGGAAAGCCGGATAACAATAAAATGTTTAATGACACTTTTGGAAAGAATCTCTATGGGACATTGGAAATATTGTTGATGAATTCGTTTTTGTTTTCTATACAAAAAGTGAGTAGCGGAGTTGTGCCCGAGATGACACAGTCGAATAAGATGACACACCCTTGATGTCTTTTCAAATATTCGCGCTATACAAGTAACGATGACGTTCTATGGTCGGCCAACGAGTGTTGCTAGTAGCGAAATTGCTAGTAGCGTCATCTCACCCTGCTGCGTATAAAACCGAATATAAAATCTGACCTTTTGAGCTTATCGTTATAGGGTGCCCGGCTATATTCAACGGACCTCGACACGTAAAAGCTGGTCGAGAGAACACATGACCAAGACCGTTGAAGCTGCAAAGAAGAATAAAATGGGTTGGCGTTTCGCATCCAAACATTTCAACGTGACGCAGTCAACACTTCATTGTCACTATAATAATGATCCAGTAAATATTGGTTGCTATAAACGGACCTTTAAGCCAGAAATTAATGTATCTGAGAATAATTCGGTCGACGTGTGTAAGATGACATATATATGTCACCTTAAATGGAAGTGTATTGGCTTACACACGTCGACCTACATGTGGCTTTTTATTTTTATATTTATTATTTAAGTAACTAGTGTCCTGAAACTGATTCTATATCGTTATAATGATGATATATATATATATATATATATATATATATATATATATATATATATATATATATATATATGTTATAATTATAATTGATCTATGAGGATGAACCTTTATGGACACACGCTTGGCTTTGTATTCATAACACGTCATTTATTTTAATATTTCTCGTAAAAGAAAAAGTGTGTCATCTTAGACGACTATTCGAGTTAAAAATTTTTTTTAAATAGTTTTTTTTTTGAGTATCCGAATTATTCCGGTCGCTACAGCCTGTCTTAAAAAAGGGGTTTCGGTCAGCTGCGTGAGACCTGGCGCGGACGATGCGCCTTTTCTCGAAACATGGTTTTCGAAACGGTGGAAGATTTTAAACGCAGAGTTTTCAAGCTATCCGTCTCAAATTTTGCTACATCATTCTTCACGCCATGCCTTAAGGGGTCTCCTCACTTTAGACGCTGAAAAAAGGCTATTTTCATGAATTTTTTGACAGGTTAATTTGATAGATATTGATATAAAAGTTGTTAAACTTAATAAATACACTTTCGAAATGGTTTTTTTTAATTATGTATTTATATGACCCAAACAAACTTTAAACGCGTTTTTCTCGAAACAACGTTTTTCGACGGCTTGTTGATAAAATCTTCGAAACTACTGAACCGATTCTTATGAAATTTATCCACATATTTTTCCAACTATAGGTATAGCGCATGTCAAAGACTTTTCATATTTTGATATTTACTATTTTTTTGCCAAAGCGGTGAAAAAAAAACACGTTTTTTGTTGTTTTTTCGAAAAATGTCCGCCAAATGGTTATTTTTGCATATATCAAAAATCGTATGATATGCGCTATAGTCATTAACATACTGACTTTAAAACCGTTTGATTTTTTGTTTCGGATGATCCATCTCCGAGATTTCATCGACAGCGCAGACCTACGATTTTTTCAGGACATTTTTTAACTACCATTTTCGTGTATACATAGTGACGTGAATAAATACTTTTTTTTAATGTATTTCGAAAGTGTATTTATTAAGTGTACCAACTTTTATATCAATATCTATAAAATAAACTTATCAAAAAAATTCATGAAGATAGCCTTTTTTAGCGTCTAAAGTGAGAAGACCTCTTAACGTCGTACGCAAACGTTTTTTTTTTTTTTTGGAACGTCACATTTTTTCATCGAAAAACTGTCGAAAATAAGCCCAATTTGACACTTAACTTTCAAATGTCCACCATATTGTTAATTTTCATCGAAAAAGTCTTCCCTACGCCAATAGCCCTAAATAGGACTTGCTACCGTCAAGGGCTATTTTTTAGGCATCATTTTGCAGTGACCAAATAGATTATAAAAAGAATAAAACTAAAACATTAGAAAATATTTCCATGTACAACATAAATCATTCGAACAAACGAAAAAAACCGGACCGATTTTCGAATTTTATTCAAGAAAAAAACATCAAAATCAACTCTTTTCAAGCCAGTCACACTGAAATGGTCCCTTAAGGCGTTACCCCCACTTGTAGCGCAAAAAAGGCCTCTTTCATGATTTTTTTAAAGAAAACTACAAAACTTTTTTAATCGATCAATATACCATCTTAAAGAACACATCTTGAAGAACTTTCAGTAATTTTTTTATTGAAAAATATTACATTGTTTTGTGGCAAATGGCCGTCAATGAAATAATGTTTTTATATACACGGTTTGCGGTGACCAATATTGCGGCGAAGTGGATCATCTGAAGAAAAAATGCGGATGGATTTAGTCAAATATAAGTATAAACTAGTCTTTAATCGAAGGATTTTAAAAAATATTCATTTTTCACAAAATGGCGGACAGTCAAAGTTAATGGTTCGATTTTAACGAAAAAAAACGGCCGTTTTTTGGCTATAAAACGGCCATTTTTTTCGAAAAAAAATCCAACGATCAGAGACTACATTTTTAGGTATTAAATAAGCCTGCAAAATTTCAAGAAGATCGGTTCATTAGTGTTCGAGTAATCTTGGTCACCGACTTCAGAAATGCCATTTTGAGAAAAACGCGTTTAAAGTTTCTCTTTCAACGCTCTTTCAACGCGGATTCTTCTCTTTCAACGCTCATATCTCAGTCAATTTTGTTCGGATCGACTTGAAATTTTCAGGACATATTCTCGAATACTTGTACTTCAAAAAAATGCAATAAAAAAATCGATTTTTTCAAAATCGCAAGTGGGGGTAACCCCTTAAGCACAACTCCTCTACTTCTCAAGGGCGGGAATGAGGGACGGTGAAGACGTTCTGCGCGCACGAAGGGGGGGGGGGGTGCCGACAGATAAGTTTTAACGAAGAGATTCGTCATCCCACTGGTTCAGCAAAAGCTTATGTCCTCATCCCCTCACCAGCCTTCTCTTCGTCTTCGTTTCCCTCGATTCCGAGTCCGTCGTATCTCGTAAAAATCCGCGAGCGCTTTTCCGAGCCTTCTTTAGCTACCGAATTATCTCGAGTCTCTCGTGATGGCGCAATTTGTAGATTTTTCGGGGCAATGTACACTCCCTTCTCGTCAACCGAGAATTTTTTCACATCGAAAAATGTGGAACCGGAGTGGAAAAAATATGGACAACCGGGTCGCAGTTACAATTGACAAGGAAGGGGGGGGGGGGCAAGCCAGACATTTTTAGAACCGGGCCGATGTGTTTTATTTGACAATCGAGATCTCCATCGGAGCCATGATCCGTGCTCGAACTAATGGAACGAATGGATACGTGTATCCAATCATTTCTCGTTTACGATACTCCGAAGGCAATTTAATCCCCGGAGGGCTTTTGAAACTCGAGTTGGAATAAAAATTTTAGCCTGCAGGATGAACTTGCCCCTTTTATTGCGATCGTCGTTCGCCTCATGGAAGATTCGTAAAATTCGCAGGCTGTGGTTCTTTGCAATTTTGCCTACATTGAGCTGTATTCGCCAATGGCGACTGCAATGTCACAGGACCTCTTTACCTTTGAGATCACTCGGGCTCTTGTTTCACGCACGAGGAAGAAAAAAAAGACCGGCAAAAGCGAGGTCTTTGATGTACCAAGCGCGCGAGCTGTCCTCTTTTTCCTTATACTTTCGTCAGGTATCGATTCGAACGTCCGGAAAGTATCCGTTTCGAACATCCCATCCCGGCAGTCGATTCCGTCTTCTGCTCCGTTGCAGGCGCCCGCCTCGCCGTGAAATACAAAAAAATTGACACTGGCGAACCGAAGGAATGGAGGTTGCTGAAACTGGCCATATGAACGACAGGCTACTCGACTTTTTGCAAGGAGCAGGATAATAACGGATTGAACATGATTGTCACTTCACATACTTCCGTTCGTCAGACCCCCCCACCCCATGGGGTTGAAGTTTGCATCGTTCGATTGCAACGAAAAGTTCTTTTCAAATTCCCGTTTTCATTACTATCCAAAATATTACTTTACAGATCTAGGTCGTAGATCTCTAATAAGAATCCGTCAAAACGTTTAAGGGGTTACCCCCACTTGCGATTTTGAAAAAATCGATTTTTTTTATTGCATTTTTTTGAAGTATAAGTATCTGAGAATATGTCCTGAAAATTTCAAGTCGATCCGAACAAAATTGACTGAGATATGAGCGTTGAAAGAGAAGAATCCGCGTTGAAAGAGCGTTGAAAGAGAAACTTTAAACGCGTTTTTCTCAAAATGGCATTTCTGAAGTCGGTGACCAAGATTACTCGAACACTAATGAACCGATCTTCTTGAAATTTTTCAGGCTTATTTAATACATAAAAATGTAGTCTTTAATCGTTCGATTTTTTTTTTCGAAAAAAATACCCGTTTTATAGCCAAAAACCGGCCGTTTTTTTCGTTAAAATCGAACCATTAACTTTGACTGTCCGCCATTTTGTGAAAAATGAATATTTTTTAAAATCCTTCGATTGAAGACTAGTTTATACTTATATTTGACTAAATCCATCCGCATTTTTTTTTCAGATGATCCACTTCGCCGCAATGTTGGTCACCGCAAACCGTGTATATAAAAACATTATTTCATTGACGGCCATTTGCCACTAAACAATGTAATATTTTTCAATAAAAAAATTACTGACAGTTCTTCAAGATGTGTTCTTTAAGATGGTATATTGATCGATTAAAAAAGTTTTGTAGTTTTCTTTAAAAAAATTCATGAAAAAGGCCTTATTTTGCGCTACAAGTGGGGGTAACGCCTTAAGTGATTTTCGTGGTCTAAATTGGCCGAACAAATATTTGAGCAACTAAAAAGGATTGACTCCCGTTGCCTTCCAACGATGCAAACTTCACCATCGTCCCACCCCGAAGTATTGCCCATAGCCGCTTTTTCACTCTCAAACTCTCAAATCACTGGCCGTGTTCATCACTTCCGGCTCGTGTCTGACTCGTAAAAAACACTCACCGAGCACATTCGTAAATGTTTTCATTTCTTTTTATCATCGAAAGTACACGACCCGCCAAAGTTTTCCGCGAGAAATCGTCCGATGCTACCATCGACGATGTCAACTTGAATCCAATTATGCCGCACTTCATTACGTACCCCATTCCAATCCAATTTCACGTCTTTACGTTGGAGTTCCACAACTTTCCGACCCATGGTGGCTCGAAGCTTTAATTGGCGCATCGTCATTTATATCGCACTCAATAACGGTCTGTGATTCAAGCTTCATCGACCGTATATACGAGGGATCAATAAATCGCACTAATATCGAATCTTCATTTCCGGCTTCGCCCGAAGAACCAATTAATGACGGTACGGGGGAAGAGGGGGGGGGGGGGGGATTATATCGCCAGGGGGGTATCAAAGATCGGGATACTATTTTAACCTGAGCTATTGGCGGCGAAAATCGTCAATGGACCCGACTAGAAATGTTGCTACGAGGCAAACTAGAGCTGCATCCGGCATGTCTCGTACTACGGCACGGTACAGGCCGCCGGATCAGAGCTTTACCGAGCGTGAAATTCTTTTTTGAATCCGGCCATGACGCGGATGCCGGTAACGTAACTGATCCGTATAGCTTTTCAGGCTCTGATCCGGTCGCCGTATCCATGCCTGAAATGAAAAGAAATCCAAGAATTACGAATAAAAAAATTCTGGTAGTATTATTTTCTCTCCATATGCGTTATATATGATCCTGCCTATATAATAATTGGAATAAAACGTATTCTGCCTCGTTGAAGTTTTTTACCTCCCCTCGGAATTGAACCACGTTTTCTACAATGAGAAAAAAGAATCGTTGAATGTGCAAAATGCATTTTGTTGTCTCGAAATTTTGTTGTTTTAACAGTCGCTCAGACATGCTAAATGAGCTACAGCTCACACCACTATACTATTTTACCACCAACTATACTGTTTTGTTATGCCAATTAAAAATCAAGTTGAACGTATTTAAAGATGCATTTTGTTAAACCAACTGAATTTTGGATGGATGAACGAATTTTTTTTTCAGTGTAATTCTCGGGCTGAGCGCGCTACCTATTTAGCCATTCCAACACTTGTGTAAACCTTCTTTTTTTTCTTGGCATATTTTTATCATTCTAATTATATTCCAAAGAATGTCAATGATTTTAATCATAGGGTTGAAGATTGCATCGCTGCAATGTAACTATAATTCTGCTTTGACCGGATTTTTTCTGCCTCTTTCGTCTGTGAAAATAACTCACACGTTTTTACATATTCTCATGAGAGTGTTACGACCGGAATTTGCGAAAAAGGCTTCTGATGATTTTGTAAAAAAAAATGTTAAGTTGTGCCAATGAAATTTTATTGATTTGATTTGATTGATTCACCTCGTGATGATAATAAAAATAAATGAATGAAAAGGGAAGAAAAAAAGCGTTGCATTCCCACGATGCAAACTTCAAATTTATTTCTATTCGTTCGTTGTATCTTGATTTGATGATGGCGGCGTCCGCATGGTCACAATGTTACTTTTATTACAATCTTGCCGAAATTATGCACGGAGCAACTCAGTTGTTTACTTCGATGGCCCCGAATAAGGTTATCTTCGAAGTGCATGGCGGAGGATCGGCACCAAATGTCTACTGGATTAGCCAACCTCGGAGCACGGATGGGAAAAGGAAAATCGATCAGGCCTTGGACAGGTAACCTCAACAGAGCCATGTGAGGGACGCGTTGCGGGTCGTCTGACGTGGGCCTGATTAATGCTGCCTTCTTACATCGGTATCTGGGTACTGCTGATCCGGCAGACATACGGCGCCGATCAGGCGCGGACTTTGGCACCCTAACAAGGTCCTCGCAAGATTACCTGATTCAGGACTGATCAGTTCGTCTTTATTACACCCGTTCTCCGGATTCACTGATCCAGTAAATATCCAGCACAGATCAGGCGGGTGCTTCTACGGTATTCCGTACTGTATCTGCAGGTATCTTCAAACCTGCCTAATCAGTGATCCAGCTGCCGGAACAACATTTCCAGTCGGAGAGAAGAAGAGGGAGAGAAAGAGGGAAAGCACCGAGGAGAAAAGTTCAACGCTGTGGATCTCAAAAGGAGCAAATTAACCATTCAACTAGAGAGATCCTACGGGTTCGTTAATTGCGATAATTATTCGGCAATGTTATTCCGTGGCAAAAACCTTTCCGTTGGATACAAACTCTCCCGAGAAAGTTCATCGAGAGTACTTCATCCCCCCTCTCCTCCCGCCTCTCTCCCTCCTCCATGAGAAGACATTGCATAATTGTTTGCCTCGAAACGATTGGCAAACTCTATCGACGAAGTTGTCGCTACCTTCAATTTTCAACGGACCGTTCAATCGACTGACTCATCGATCGAGATCGGTGGCCAAGTGAGAATATGAGAAAATAGCAAATGAAGAGAAATTTCGACTCACCATTGTTGCTCGATTGTGAATCTGGCGCGGTGAACATTTCATCTGGAAATACAAGTACAAATATTACGATGTGCACCTTGGAATATAACGAATCTACGATCTAAGAATGTGTGGGAGTCTAATGCTACTGGTAATTGGAAGACATAGATGAAAAGGACGAAACAAGGGGAAAATCGAGCCAAAAATGATTACTCAAAGTGTAACGAGAACCCAATTGAGAAAACGAAATCAAAATTGTCAGGTGGCGCGCCGCGATGTTGCTGCAGATTGTCAGATACGCAGCCTGAGGATAAGGTACCTGCGGGTAATAAGGTCTGTCGGCTAATGTAATAAGGTCTGTCGAGGAGGGGGGTCAAGGTTTGCGTTACGTCACGGTTTAAAACTGCCCGAAATAGCAACATTTTTGCATGTCAAGTTGTTAATTTAAACCTCGCGTGCAATTTTACCGCGAACAGCTCACAACTTTCTATACGCAATGTCAGTCAAGGGGGAAAGTCACTGTGCAAGAACTTGCACAGGAGCTTTCCCACATCCCCCAAGCAAAATTTGAAGGAAATTTTTTCTTTCATAATTCTTAAAAGTGCATGTAATGAAAAATATGTTAGCAAAATTTTTATTCACAAGTCCGAAAATTGACGGAGTTATAGTCACTTTAGTGAGAACAGATAGCGCGACCGGTTAGTGCCCTCAATCCCTACAGGAGTGGCATCATTTACAATAGATGAAGTACAGGCTCTTATTATTTTGTGAACTATCATGAAGACGAAGAACCTTGATATCGCCCGCGACTAGATACCTCAATTTGAGTATCAATATTCTAGAAAAAAACATAACTTTACATCAATAAACACGGAACGAAAACTTTGAACGCGTTTTTCTCGAAACTAGTTTTTAAAAACTTATCAACCGATTTTCATTTTTTTTAAACATTTTTGTAATCGCATTGATTAAGGTTGTTTTTAACATTTGATAATTACTATTTTTTTAAACTGCTTGAATACGAAAGGGGCCTTGAAAATAGAAAAGAAATGTCCAAACTGTCGGCACGTTGTAAAAAAAAGCAAAATAAAAAAACGGCTACGCATAACGATAGCTACCTTTGTATAGATATCGATAAATGGTTGACTTTTAATTTACACATAACCTTTCATGAAGATATCGATGGGACAATGAAGAGAAATTTTTCTTTTCGTCGTCAAATCAAGCCATATATCTCGGTTAATTTTCAAGGGTTTGTCATAAAAATGGGTAGAAAGCTAGATGAATATATACTTCATAAAATGAGTATAGACCCGATCCTTTCATAATTAGTTATGTCTATGGAAAAAATCGCAATTATTGACGACAAAGCACCCGTTACGTAACGGAATAGGGGGGGGGGGGGGGGGGTAAAAATTGGAAAATTTTGCGTTACGTAATTTGTGTACGCCGCCTAAGGAGTAAGTAACGAAAATCGTGTTTAAAATAACCGCTCACGCTCAAGGCCACACTGATGGACGCCTATTGCACGAAGATGTCGCTACAAATTTACGGGGGCGCGATACCCCATTCTCCGCCCAGAGTGTTGCATCATCCATCATAAGACACGGCCGCGCAACACCAATAGTAAAAAATAAGTCTGAACAAATCGTGTGTATTTTTTTGTAATATTACACTTTTCTATCTAAAATCAGTCTTTATCTTTATTAATTCAAGCTTCGATGATCATAAATATTCGAATAACGGATCGTGGTCCAATTTTTGTTGATTTGGTTTTCTTACATACGTGGTTGACGGTTATTAAGGCCTACTAAATTTAACCATAGGCCTTATTATACTCCTACTTATTGTGGCAAAGTTTGTTCTTTTTGAATGCATTTTACACTACTCTTGAGATAGTACGATTGTAAATAAGTAGTACGCATATTTATTACTAATTATTTGACCGTTATTTTTAGTGCCTCGATCCCGATGCCTCCAAAACGAATGTTGTGGTCAGAAAACGACCTCGTTTCAGCGGTCCGAGCAGTGCAAAGAGGAGCTCTGAATCCATAAAAAGCTGCAGAGGATTATTAATCTCAAATACCAAATATATTACGTATAGTTTTATTATTTAAGTATGTTGAAACCGTAGGTCTTATTATCCTACCATAATAAAATAAGGCCTACTATCAAGGTTTTTGAAAATGGTTAATTTTGTTTTTGTTTATGGTACAAGTTACCATTTTTCGTTTGTATTTTATAGAAACTGAACTTAAATAACGATTAGAATTAAAACATGTTGATTATATTGAATATTTTCCATTTTAATTCAAATATCCCTTAGCTATGCCTTCCTACCCGCAGGTACCTTGGATAGGATGTCTCAAAATTACCTGACATTTGAATTGATTTAAACAAACGTATTATTTATTTGAAAAGTACGAATATTTTTATTTGAATATAAGGTACAAACATGGAGGTTATGTGTGGAATGCAATATCTGATAAATGGCCGTCTCGTCCCTGTTCGCAAACGTTCACTCTTTTAACGGAATTTTCAATAACATTTTGGCATAATTGCGGACTAATTTCATTAATGGTGCGCCCAATTGCTTCCTTGAGCTCTGGAATGGTTTTTAGATCATTGGCATACACATTTTCTTTCAGAAAACCCCAAAGAAAAAAGTCCAGAAGTCCAATCGCACGATCTTGGTAACCAATTCACGTCGCCGGGGGGGGGGGTCAAAATGTCGAATGACCAAGTATAGGTGTACAGGCGAATCGATATTATATCTCTCATTATTGTGTTAAATCTGATATTTGTTTTCGCTATAAATCAACTTAGAAACGTTTGTATTCATAATTTTGATTAAAGATTTTACAGATTATCATAAGATTCATCTATCTATATTGGAACGATCGTCATTGCTGAATTCGAAACTTTAGTCCTTCTGAATATTGATCGTTCGAATTTCCGATCCCAACCCTTTCTATGCGGCGCTCGATCGTGTAATTCTTCATTACTAAACGGCAATACTTCCTGATGCCAGTTGTCAATAATTAGTACTCTATGTTCACCACAAAAAAATGGCGCGCAATTTAAAATATCAGGTCATTTTCAGACACCCTTTATTTCGGAAATTCTATCGAGAATCTTAATCCTATGCCTAGTTGTAGAAGTCGCAAAATCTCTTTTTTCAAGACCATATTTTTGGCAGTATATCATATTTTAAATGTTCCCAGAAAATTTCAAGGTGAGTGGATCAAAATTTACAAATTTATAGGCTGTTATGTTGATGCCCGCCGGAACGCCAGGAACTTCAAACTTTAAACGCTTTTTCATGAAAGTACGTTTCGAAAGTTGGTGAGCAAAAAATGTCAAACGCTACTTCATCGATCTTTCTGAAATTTCCAGCGCTTTTTCTAGATATAAAAACGTCGTATCTTATCAAAAGATTTTTTTCCGATGTATAATTTCGATTTGATAAACAGAGAATGCCCATTTTTTTTCGAAAAATCAAGACTCTCACTTTGACCACGTGCCATTTCTTTTAAATTTAATATTTCGGAAATTACTTCGATTAATCATAGGATAAACTAATATACTAATGAAATTTGTTGGATTTTTCTTATATTAGATAACCTGGTTCACAATGGCATTGCTCATCACAAAAGACGTTTTCGAGAAGTGCTTCCAAAACATCGACTGTAAATCAATTGTAAGTAAATATTTTAACACAAAAAAAATACAGAGTATCCTTTAAATGATACTTTCTCAAAAACCTAATTGAAAAAGGAATTAATCATCACGATTTTCTGAAAAAAAAAGAATCCCAAAAATGCGCTCTTCTTGACTGTTACAACTCAGGATGACCCGTTAATTAGAGAAAACGAATGAAAGTTTTCACGAAACGCATGAAACGACTGATCGATTTAAAATTGTCATCAAACTCGTTTAGACCATCATTTTTTTAACATCATCGATAATACCTGCCATCATCGATAATACCTGCCTGTTGACTCAAGTTTCCACTTTGCTTATTCGTTCATTCAGCTGACCTGCCAACTTGTCACTTCCGGAAAGTTCGATATTTAATATTTGCACGATTCTTTTTCGATTATTAAATTTCGCCAATGAAGGAAACTTCCCCCTTGGCAAATTTTAAACGAATTTGCGAGTATCTCCGAGGACAAAGAAGCAAACATAAAGCTATAGAGGATATCCGAATCCCTTGGGGTTGGGTGAAAATCTGCAGAAAGCGCAAATATTCGGGAAAAGGGATATCGGATTAATTAATTATCCGTACGATGCATTCGAGTTGCGGCTTGCAATTCATACGCGTTTCTATGTGTACACATAGAAACTTCACTGCGAACTCATCACCTGTGGCTATTCAAGTTGAGGTTTAGAGAGAAGAGAGAGAGAGAAAAGAGAGAGAGAGAGAGAGAGAGAGAGAGAGAGAAAGAGAGAGAGAGAGAGAGAGAGAGAGAGAGAGAGAGAGAGAGAAAGAGAGAGAGAGAGAGAGAGAGAGAGAGGGGTAGAGAGAGAGAGAGAGAGAGAGAAAGATTTAGAGGATTTGAGAGTTTTGTCTCCCTCGCCCAGGGATATTTGCATATTCGACATTAAACTGCAAATCGGTGAAAACTACCTCGGTCATCTCGACGTCCGAGTATTGAGCTCACGTAACATGTGGCGTTTATATGGTCGGGATTCGCTCGCACCTCGTTACTCGAACAAGCTTCGCAACTAGAGACGGACCGCCCTCTCGTTACATCGAAGTTGCGACCTTTTGTTCATTCGCTTTATGTAACGCGGATATAATTTACTAATCATGCGACTGTTTTGTCATTTATGTGTAATTGCCCATTATCTATAGTGGTGAGAGAGAGAGGACAATTTTGTTCTCCTTAGATATTTATCTAGAAAACTGAAACTGTTTCTTGGACCGATACTTTTTTAGAAATGGACTATTTTCCTTAAAAATAAGTAACTTTTGAATTATTCAATATTGTAGGATTATAAAATATTGAAAAATTATTATATATTCTGCCATTTTCAAATATTCTAAAAATCTCAAATATTCTGATATTATCGTGTATTTTTAAATCATTAAATACAATCAAATCAACTCAAATATATTTTCAAAATTGTTTCTTTCCTATCGATACATTTTCGAAAGTTGCGTAATTGCGAGAGACAAAACAAATGCAACGGCAAGATCGTTTAAAAAGTTAGTGGAAAATGGAGATTTCTTGATAATCCCGAAGAAAATTCTCGTGGTTGTGAGCAATTTCCAATAAAACTTGAACTGTTATAGATCGGACTCTCGAGCTGAGGTTCGTTGAGAGCCTCTTCACCCTCTCTACACAAAGGCTCGCGGTTTTAAACAAAAACTTTCTATTCGTTCAATTTGTATCGTTTTCAGATATACGAATATAACGAGCTCTAGCTCACAATGTGCTTTCACCACGAACGCTTTCACTTATTCTCACTTCGTTTTTATTTCGTGAATTGCTTCCTCGCGAAATTGTTAAATCTATGATAAAAATGATGTATACCGGAGATAGCAAAGAATTTTGATACTTTTATTTACTCGAGCGAACTAACAAGCTAAAAAACTGAACAATAAGTCTTGTTTTATTGACGAACAAAGACTTGATGTCCGTGGGTAGAATAACTTTGAGGCCTTGAGGAACAGAGACTCGGCGTATTCAGGGGGTAAGAATGAACCCATGTGGGGTCATAAAAAAATCATAAATCAAATATTTTTTTAGCACGTTGGAAAAAAGATAATGGCTTCACGAAATCGCCCGCGATTTTTTTTCTGTTTCGATTTCAAACTTCGCACTATGCTGATTCTTTTTGTAATCGTATCCTTTTTAAAATTTCGTTCCATTTATCGAGCTCCGACCATTTTTCGATTTTTGGCAGAATTTCAAAGCCGGACTATGAATTTTCGCGAGTTTTTTTCATGCGATCCCCTTCAGCTCTTTTTCGGCCATTTGTCATGTGATCTTTCCGGAAAAACTATTTCAGATATTGGAAGGGCCAAAATCCTTTGGACCAAAATCCTTTTGAATACCCCTTTACTAAATTCACGCCACTCAAATAGGATTAAGGCTACGGATGTTTGAAACTTTGGAATTTCGGCGATTCCGGAAAAGTGGCCAAAAGGGTAGAACATTTTTTTGGCCTTTTACACAATTTCGCAAGTCGATCCCGTGGGAAATTTTTCGTCAATTACGAATATTATGGTGTTTTAGTCGAAAGCTCAAAACTATGCGCGATAAAAGCGAAAAACGTCTTTTCACATACTTTAGACAATTTTTATAAAAATTTTGAGTTTTGGAGGGAATTGATGGTAAATTCGTGTTCCGGGGATAAAAATACATCGATATGGACTTAGAAAAAAAAATTGAAAATCCCATTTTTTTGCCATTTTGGCCAAAAATAAGTGCCCTCAACCGTCGACCATTTATTTGCAGGTTGGATTTGGAACTCCGATTTATGCGCACCCTCTTCGTAACCATTTTCTCTATAAAATGCCGTTCGATTCATCGAGCTCAAATTATTTTTTACAGAATTTCCAAATTTTGACGCCACGTCTGTTTGGAATTGAGGCGATTGCGGAAAAGTGGCCAAAAGGTTTTTTTGCCATCTACACCATTGCAAGAGTCTATTCGATGGGAAATTTTCCACCGACTGAAAATATCACTGAGTTTTTTTTTGGAAAGCTCAAAATTACGCCAGCTAAACGCAAAAAATGTCTTTTTATTCATTCATTTTATTTCGTCATCCATTTCATTAGCCCTCATAACAGCTAGATGTGTTCATCTTCAACTTTACGTAGATATGACAGTTTAAAAATACACATCAACGTAATGTAGTACCCCTTATGTACATGAGAAGTATATAAGGCCTGAAAACGCAAGTTATTTGGGAGTGAGACAGGTATTGGCTGTTCCTGACCTGAGATAAACGTCAGCAGCGAAAGCCAAGTGCAAGCCCGATTAAACTTTTCCGTTCGAATCAAATTTAACTTGGTTGAGCGGAGACCGTCGTGGCGTCGCGCTTGAAGGTTGGCGGTGGCTAGGGAAGCTTCCATTCCGGCAAACTACTTTTGTTCCGTACCTACTTGGCCGGCAAACCTCGTTAAATCATGAACACGAAAACGCCCTTACATGGATAGTTACGTGACAAACAATGGACGACAGTGTACTGTGCGGTCGCCAGAATCCCGAAGGTAAAATGGTCGTCGGCTCCGCATTCGCGAGTTAGGCTCTTGGCAACAGCTATAGGTATGTGAATATCTACGAGAAATTGTTATACGATCCATAACAATATTCGAGACTGTATATATATGGTGAACGTCAACAGTGTATCGAGTTGCAACGACTGTAACTCGATGAACATACCTGAAAATGTGATTTCCAGGCGTTGGAAAATTTGAACCGGGAAAATGATTAGGTAATACGACTTGCAGCAGATAACGCGAAGAGTCACGTGGAATTTAAAAAATATGATGGAATTATCCGCCCTTTTGTGCGGGGATGCGAGGATTGTGAAACCAATTTCAGGGTCTTGAAACCAAATGCCACGTACGGAAATCAAATGACCTGACTTTAAAATTAAATTATACAATTGCCGAATCAAATACTATAACTGCGAAATCAAACGTCAGCATTCTAAAATCAAGGGCCATCATTCCGAAATCATATGCCGTAATTTCGTAATCAAATGCCACGATCCCGAAATCATACGCACTGGTTGCGAAATCAAATGCCATGATTGCAAAATCAAATGCCACCATTCCAAATGAAGTTATACTTCCATAATCAAATGCAATGATTGCAAAATCCAATACCCCGTTTCTAAAATCAAATGCCATGATTGCGAAATAAAATGCCACGATCCCGACAACAAACGCTATAATTGCGAAATTAAATGCCATGATTGCGAAATTATATGCCGTGATGGCGTAATCAAATGCTATGATTGCAAAAACAAATGACAGGATTGCAAAATCAGATGCCACGATTCCAAAATTGAAAGCCGTAAATCAGATGCCACCATTTCGAAATCAAATGCCTTGGACGCAGAATCAAATGCCATAATTGCTAAATCAAATGTTATGATTATGAAATCGAATGCCATGGATCCCGAATCAATTTCCCCGATTCGAAATTAAATGCCACGATCCCGACAACAAACGCCATGATTGCGAAATTAAATGCCATGATTGCGGAATTAAACGCCACGATTGCGTAATCAAATGCCATGATTGCAAAATCAAATGGCAGGATTGCAAAATCAGATGCCACCATTTCAAAATCAAATGCCTCGAACGCAAAATCAAATGCTATGATTGCTAAATCAAATGCTATGATTTTGAAATCGAATGCCATAGATCCCAAATCAATTGCCCCGATTCGAAATTAAATGCCACGATCCCGACAACAAACGCCATGATTGCAAAATGAAATGCCATCATTGCGAAATCAAATGGCAGGATTGCAAAATCAGATGCCACTACATCAAAATCGAAAGACGTAAATCAAATGCCTTGTACGCAAAATCAAATGCCATGATTGCTAAATCGAATGTTATGATTATGAAATCGAATGCCATGGATCCCAAATCAATTGCCCCGACTCGAAATTAAATGCCATGATTGCGTAATCAAATGCCATGATTGCAAAATCAAATGGCAGGATTGCAAAATCAGGTGCCACCATTTCAAAATCAAAAGCCGTAAATCAAATGCCTCGAACGCAAAATCAAATGCCATGATTGCTAAATCAAATGCTATGATTATGAAATCGAATGCCATGGATCCCAAATCAATTGCCCCGATTCCGAAGTTCAATGACACAATCCTGAAATCAAAAGCTACCATTCCAAAAAAAACCCTACAATTTTGAATTGGAACACCATCATTCGGGAACCAACTGCCACTATCCCAAAATTAAATGCCGTCATCCCTAAAGCACATGGGAATCCAAAGTCGAATGCTATGATGCTGAAAAACAAGGTGGAAAAGTTTTTTTAAGCCTGGCTGAACAACAGGCGTATACGAAGTACCGTTTTTCAACCAGCAGGCCGTCGACCCCGAATATTCTCAATCAACGCGACGCGGGAGGTTTTTGCGCTTTTTCCTCATCAACTAAAATGGAGAAACGAAGAAGAGAGATGAAATAGAAAGAGATATGAACGGGGACAAAGGACAGGTGGGAATAAGAGGAAAAAACGAAAAAAATAACAGATAGAACAATGTCGCAGACGACGACACGAATATCGTACCGAGGGCTCGAGAAACAAACCCACTCTAGCGCGCCCATGTGTCCTTTTCTCATTAACGTTGGGTGTCACGTCGCAAGACCTTTAGTCGACCCGTTCATTCTTGCTACACGCTTTTTTTTCACTTTCATTTCTTTCGTTTTTTCCACTCTCTCAGTTTCTCCCTCCCTATATAGCATTCTCATCCACTTCCTCATCTCTTTCCCAACTCGCGCTCTCGTTCAACCCCTTCTCTACATCTGGCTCTATGACCGTCGCTGTTTCGTGTTTCGCCCCCATCGCGCCTCCGGCCTCTGAAACTTCTATTTATGTTTTCTTTTCATTAGCGAGTGCCCATCGTTTCTTCTTCATTTCAGCCATTATCCACGCGAAACATATACGCGGAAAAATGTACGGTATGACTTACCAACTGTGCTTTTCTATAAAACATCGTTATACCGTAAAAATATTTCCTCCTCATTGCGCATATCTCGGCGCGCCACTCGCGCAAACGCCAATGCAAAATCACCTAATAGTCCTGTAAAAGAGACGAAAACCCAGCACTTTTTAGCGTAGAATATGATTTTTTTAATACTGAAGGTAGATGGCTGCATACTGAAAGTAACTCCAATAAAATGTTGCCCCTCAACTCGCCCCAACCCTAAGAAATAGGGATTGAAAACTTAAAAATCGCCGTATCTCGATGATTAATAGCCCATTAATATGATCGTTTTCATGCAAGTACGTAAATACTTTTGAACTTATATTTGGGCACTTAATTTTTGTTCTTCTTAATTTGTGGGCCATAAAACAAGGACCATTGACTACAAAAAACATCTCTACAAAAAAAGCGTATTTACCGAAACACAACGATCTGAAAAACATCCGGGGTCCGATCGACCCCATATGCAGTCAGAGGTTCGTGGCGGAAGTGTACAGTCGAAGGGTTGAGGCAGTAGTCTGCTTTACAGGCTTCAAAAAATCGATTTGAAGAAGAGGAAGGATTATTATATGGCCCGGGGATAGCTGATTAACATCTAATTAGTGTAAGTATCCAAAAACTTATATGTTTTTGGACCGAAAACTTTAAAGCCCGTTTTCTCGAGTTTTCATTTTCACAAGTTTTAGAAAACGGTGCCGGTGATAGCAAAAACAATATATGTCCGATCGAAAAAAATCAAAGTGATCTAGCTTCAGTATTAAATCATCTTCTATTTGAACTAAAAAAGTTGGACAAAAGTACTATTTAAATTACTTGTTTTGCAACTTAAAGTGAATTTTTTTTTTTTAAAGTGAATTTTTTTTTCAAACTTCGAAAAAATTTGGAATTTCATCATTTCTTCGGTATTTTTTTAGTTCATATAGAAAAGGAACTTATAAAAACTAAAAAAAAATTTGGTTCGACTGTTTCAGATGCCTCGCACGACCTCCATCACCGGAACCGATTTACAAGTGCAGACTCCAGGCTCCCCAGAAAAATCGTTACAACTTTGAAAAATTTCAATATTTTTTAATAATAAAAATTGTTTTTTATAGCTTGAATATAATACACTATCGTCTCAAAATTTCGTTTACCGCAATCATTTCCTTCCCTTTCAAAAAAATTGTTGAAAAAACGCTTTTTTTCGGCTTCTAAAGCAGACTACTGCCTTAAAAAAACTTGATTATTCTTTGAAAATTCATACATCAGTGCGTTTTTTTCTTCACTCCCCGACAGCCTTTTACAAACTTTGATAAATGGTTATATTCGACATGGACAATTTTTGCTACGCTGTAAACAATATGGCGATAAAAATTCTGTCAAATGTCTGTTTTTTCGAAAATGAATTATTTTACAATAATCACAATAATACTTGAAAGTACTCGAAGTATGAAGGGACACAATAATCAGGGACCTTCTGGCCAGCTAGACGAACAGACACGACGAAATTTTTCGTTTCCACAAATTAAGGAGACTCACCGTAGGTGAGTTTCGCAACGAGATTGAGTATGCACTCGTGTCGCGTCTCGTACGTGTACGGTCGCGGTTCACTGGGACACCAGAGGACGGCTGGTCCGCAAGAACATCTTCCTGCGCTCATACCATTTCCCGGATTGCTGGTCATGCCTTCCCCGATGAGATTGCAACCCGGCGACGACAGTTTCAGACCCTGCGGACAGTGTCTCCGCCATCTTCCGGGGATCTCTGTCGACAACAGACAAGGCAAAGAGAGCTTTGTAAAAATACCGATGTTTAGCAGTCGAACAATTACTGACATGGTAAAAAAAAGCATTGGTTGACAAAGTTTCCTGTCACTTGGACGCGTATATTAGGGGCAACGAAGTACCTATATTTAGCCTGTTTGTAAAAGGTCTTCAGGGAAAACGATATTTTCAAACAGGCGACCGTTGTGACTCCATTTCGTATTGAAAAAGACGTTAAATATTTTTTTGTATTTTTTTATCTATATTTAGAGGGCCCAATAATAAATTATCGATAAAGTCAACTGATGTGTCAAAAATAAACGTCAAAGTCCCCACCTCAGTTGTCGGGCCAACACAGCAGTGCCACCCCTTAAACGAATTTGTAGAATACCCAGACATCAAAGGGATACAATGTTGTTCCTCGAAATAAAAAAAATGGCTGGTCATTCTTTTTAAGTAAAAAACAAGTAGAGATAAAAAGCGGTTTTTATCTTCCTTTTTTGTGTATATACTTTCTTCGCGATTTTGTTTACTCCTGTTATTATTGTGACGTGCAGTTAGTAACGAATAAATGACCAACTAAGAAATAATATAGATCGTGTTCTTAGATTTTGATCAAAAGTTAAAAAACGAGAGCATCAGCCACTAAAGTTCAGGTGATTAAAAAAAAATACAAGGAAAATCACTCAAGTGTCCGCCTTCGATTTTGTTGGAACCAATATATGCGATAAAGCATTGAAAACTACTAGACACGTATTTTTTTTATCCGCGAAAAACTGTTTAAGGGGGGAAAGCTCCCTTAAAACCCCCCTCAAAAAAAGGCGCGTCGAGGGGTGATTTTTCTTTTTTACCCATAAGCAGTCCACCGATTTGAATGAAACAAAATACAAAATACTCCTACTTTAAAACGATGGAAAATCCACCATAGAAGTATTGAAAAAAAAATTAATCTAAGGGGTGAGTCAGGCCTTTGCCTGAGGGGTGGTTTCCCCTTAAGAACGTGTTTCCGCCGATGAAAAAAATACGTATCTAATAGTTTTCAATACTTTATCACATATATGAGTTTCAACAAAATTGAAGGCTGACACGTGACCTTCCTTGTTAATTTAGTCGAAACGACGCCCAAGTGCTTTCAAAAACTTCCAATAAGAAAACATTTTTTTTTAATGTTTAAAAGCTTTTTTTCCAAACTAAAAAAGATCTTAAAACCTACATGGGGTTAATTCGGGCAGGTACGAGGCAGCTATGTTTTTTCTTACACGTTACTTTTCGGGCGACCTTGGTTCGATATTGACAAAGTTTATATCGCCAACACGAGCCGCGATAACTCCTCCTCAACATGCGTAAATGGATCCGAAGTCGATTTCCGTCGAAAATCACATTAAACACGATTAAATTCATAAACTTATAAATCGCAGGGGAAATCAATCAAATCTACGACTCGTCGAAGTCAATTAGCGGGACCAAATGTCTATGTGTATGTGCGTGTGTGTCTGTACGTATATAGATACGTACGCGTATGTACGCATTGAGTATCACGGGCTCGTATCGTGTTGATCATAGACACGTTTGTCAATAATTGATGGCTCGCCCCATATACTTCACTCGACCCCTATACCGATCGTACTTTGTTAACAAATACAAACATATACCCTATATCATGTGTAATAAGCCCTCATGTGTACACACCGGGATTGTTATGTTGGTATCCACGTCAATAACGGGCTCGAGCATGCAAACGGCGTAATTACACGGCGGATATTTACAAATCAGGCCACCAGAGATAATTGTACCAGACGAGCACACAAATCACACGCTAATAACGTTTTATTTTATTCCCAGTCATGGCGTGCAGTGCAAACTAATAAAGGGTCATTTTTGATGAAATACTTGTTATGTGTACTTTATAGACGAGTAGGATCAAGTTCAATATATGCCAATTTACTAGACAATTTATCAGATCACAGAGTATGGGAAACACCATAATTACGCGTATGTGGCAGGGAAATTTTTATTTTCATTAATGTTCCTTCACATATCCTTCCGGAATTTTACGACCCCATTTCTTTGCGCAACACGCTGGCAACACTAGATCGACAAGTGTGGGGTAAACGGCCCACCCTTCTCGATTACGTGCTCGGTGGGGTAAACGGCCCAAACTTGTCGATACAGCGTTGCCCGAGACAGCCTTCGGGCTTTTACGGCCCCATTCACTGCAGACGTTGGCAATCGGCAAATGTGGGAGTGTTACCCCACCTTTGTCAGTCTAGTTCTGCGCAGTGTGGGGTAAAACATCCACGGCTGTCATTCCAGTGGTGCAACGGCTTGAGAGACCCCCGACGTGTTGCCCAGAGCCCCTCTCCACGCACTACTGTGTTGCATTCCACGAGGGCATGGGAAAACTGACTAAAACCCGTGATGATGCAGTCGCCTATATTTTCGTCAAGGCTCAGTGGCATTACCATAGAAAAATTCGTAAAACTGCCTTCCGTTGAGTGATCAACGGGCAGTGATAGTTTCAAAGTCTCTCGGCAACATAAATCGGCAACGGGGTCCTATGGCCCAGGAATCGACGATTTCATGTAAGTTCAAAATAAACCAGTTATTTCAGTGTAAAGTGTACTCAAAACTTTCAATGCGTTTGACTCGAAACAGTGTTTTCAAAATTGGCATCAGAAATATCTCCGCAACTACTGAACCGATCGGGATGAAGTTTTGCACAGTTATGCTTCACAGAATAATCTCGTACTGATCGAGCCATTTTTTCGATACCTGGCATAGTTTTTCTTTCATCATAAGTACTGAACAATTTTGAGGCAAAAAATCGCCTGTTTTATTCCAGTGGCTGCCATGACCCGAAAAAATTAAATTTTTAAATTCCGGCTAGGTAAGTACTAGTTTTATCTATCTACTTTAAGAAACAAATATTTTTTTAGATGATAAATGGCAGATGCACGTGTGGTACCACAAACGCTGTCAACAGAAATACGTTCCAGGAAAACGTCTGTAACTTTTTTACCGTTTGAAATTTTTTAACCAAAAATTCACACAATGTAGATAAAATGTCACACTTTAAAATGTATATCATGGTAGTTCAATAAAATTCAGTTTTCTACACAAAGAAAATTCCCATTAAACGAAGACTTAGTTCACATTTTGAATTTGACTTTAACTCGAAAATCAAGAGGGGCAACGAAATTAACTCAGCTACGCGCACGTCTCTATTAAATTCATCAACCCAGGAATTTAATTTTGCAACGCCGAGTTAATTTACTTTGAATATCACGGTCGGGAATTTTGTGTCTCTTCCGTTGCTCTGCTTCTTCGACACTGAAATCGCTGGGAACGTGATGTTAAAATTGGAAAATCCTCAATGGAACACCCATGCGATTTTTTCGGTAATTCTTCCTCCCTCTCCTCTCTCGTTTTCCAAAAAATTTGGCCACGAGAAAATTAAGGTCAGTGATTCTCCGGATGCCATTCATAATCAATAATGCAGAATGTAAAAAATTCTATGATGGATGAGAAAAAAACGCGTCGGGACGAATATGACAGCAAATAACCCAGAGCTCAAGGGAACCGACGGATAGTGATGGCCAAATTTTATTCGATCGAACATGCCAAGTGAAAAATTAGGCCAATTGCGGAATGGGTAAAAAAAATGTGCCAAGATATATCGATGACGAAAATTTGTACTTTTCCCTCGATCATTCACTGCAATTGTTAACTGTTCCGAATGAAATTTGTCGATTCTCTTTATGATCCCCGGAACGACAGCAAGTCGAGGGGAAAAAAAACAACCCAGCCTCGCAATTTAGCAAAGGAAAAACGTTCTACTGCAACGGCGTCTAGGGTCATCCGTCAAAGTCAGTAGTAACCGGAGATCGGTACGATCGTACATTGAGCAATTGAGGTTTTTTTTTCGTTTCTCGTAACTCATTGATCCGCAGCTCCGTTTCCGAGTCCGTACCCTTGTACGTGCATAAGTACACGTCTCCAGGGTGGTAAGAGACTCACTGCGATTTTCAACGAGTCGAAACTTTTATACGTCCAAAATATATGGGGCGGTTCATGCCAACAACAACTATTTTGTACTCAGTCTCTCATTTCAAAGAATTTTTGAATAAACAACATTTTTCCCAACGGAGTCCACAGATCTTCGCCAAAAGTGGAGAACATTCCATCTTGTTGTAAGGTTGTTGCTAAACCATTTTCGAAGGGTGGAGGGAGAAACGAAGGTCCTATGCTAATACCTTGTGTAAGGTCACCAGTGCCAATTGATTGTAGCATAATATTGATTATGCGTACGAATGAATATCACGAAAATGTTCAAGTGCACGGTAGATAATGGTAATTATTATTGACAAATATAGGGCATCTTAAAATGACCTGACATTTTTATTTATTAATAAAATGTATAATAAATACATGTTATTATAATTTGAAAAGTACGAATACTTTTATTTTAATATAAGGTACAAACCTAGAGGTTATGTGTGGAACATGATATCCGATAAATGGCCGCCTCGTCCCTGTTTGCAAACTTTCACTCTTTTGACGAAA
This sequence comes from Ophion ellenae, assembly GCA_963210295.1. Lineage (NCBI taxonomy): Eukaryota > Metazoa > Arthropoda > Insecta > Hymenoptera > Ichneumonidae > Ophion > Ophion ellenae. The sequence continues at coordinate 39,901,810 of OY723386.1, read as the reverse complement.
TTTTCAAAAACATTTTGGCATAATTACGGACTAATAATATTAATGGTGCGTCCAATTGTTTCATTGAGCTTCGGAATGGTGTTTGAATCATTGGCATACACTTTTTTGTGTGTGGCAGGTTGCGCCATCTTGTTGAAAGAAAACGTCTTCGAAGCCAATGCCGTTTATGTCATTTATCGGATATTGCGTTCCACACATAACCTCCATGTTTGAACCTAATACTAAGATAAAAATATTCGTACGCTTTAAATAAATAATACCACTTCTTAATTGACAAAAATGTCAGGTCGTTTTGAGCCACCCTTTATGTTAATTTGAAGGAATTAGGATTTTCAGAAAATTCATTTTAGATGTTTAAAAATCCGGTTAAAATGGACTCGAGTTTTGGCAACTTCGCATGGTTCTCTCGTTATTTGAGGCTGTTAGGTTGACTGCAGTGACTGTCGTACCACGGGTAACAGCTAACGTGTTACCCGTGATTACGTTACAGCTGCGTTACGCGCGTTTCGTGCCGGGCGGCGTTTTCAGAGGTTATGTCAGAGCAAAAGGAGGCAACAAATGATTCGGAAAAAAGAATGCAGTAATCTTTTTTCCGTATAAATAAATAAATAAATGTATAAGTTTCCCTTGTGATAAATTTCTCTTAAGATTAGTACATAATAAATCAATGAATACGTTTCCCTTAGTCGCGTTTGACTCTAACGTGTTTGAAATTGGCGCGCTGGGTCCTCGATTGGTTCTGCTATACCCATAGTTCCGACGTGTCCACATTTCACTATGTACGTGTCAACAAACGCAAACAATAAGTAGATCGGCAACCTGTCTTTTTTCGGTGATATTGTTATGTACACTAACCTGCATACAATACTGGTTTTTCGGGTCGCTTTCTTCACATATGCGGAAGCTATACGCGAGAAATCGAAATGATAACGACGTTGCCCCATACAACCAATCCCATCAAGCGGAGATTGACATAAACTTTTGAATGTAATATTTAATTAAATGAATGCGAAAAACCCCTATTCTCTTTTTGCTAGTATATTCAAAAAATATACGATAACGACTAGAAAAATTTTCATTAAGGGGAGAGATACCTTTAGGCGAGGAAAAAAAGCCGATTTTGATGTTTTTTTTTAACGAACGATTTGTTCGCCATTTTTGAGTCCTAGGGTATGTTTTATTACTACTTTTGGCTGGTACATGGCATTTTTTAAAAATGACTAATCTGTATAAATCCCGGATGTATAGCACGGTCTTGTAAACTGCATTTTCAAAGCGAGCGTGACGCATAGCTAGAAAACTAATTAACCGATTCTGATGAAATTTGGTATAAATTTGTCTAACCTTATTGTCTAACATATGACCCTAAATGGTTTTGAAAATTTAATAAAAGTTTTTTATTGCAAAACGTAGCCATTTTCTCGGAAAATTCAATCGATTTGTTTCATAGCGTACCACTTCATTGATTTTCATCATTTCAACTGTTTCTTGGTTCATATTCTGCGTATGAGTGTTAACATAAGAAAAATCATCGTTGGTTTTTTTTTCAGATTAATCCCGCCCACGCTACGTGTACCGCTGTCTGACAACATCCGCCGCAACCCGTTTAGAAGACCGTGTCACACCTCCGCCATTTTTAAAGATTAATTTTAAAAAATACCTTGTAACAGCCGAAAGTAGTAATAAAACATACTCTACGTCCAAAAAATGGTGAGGAAATATTTCGTTTTGAAAAAAAATTATGAGAATCAGCAATTTTTCCTGGCCTAAAGGTATCTCCCCCCTTAATCGCTTTTCACCCTAATATGTTTAAGCAACAACCTTAACGCGTCATTCACCTTTATAACGCCGATATCGAAGTTCTCGTACATACGATAAATTTAATTTACCGATCATTCAATGTTCATACAATAGCCGGAAATCAAAGTTTTCTGGCCACTGCAAACAAATTAAAACGCACAAAAAAGGTGGACACCCCTATAGTACAGTCGTGCTATCGCTGAAAAAACCCGGAATCGGAGAAAATTAGACGAAGGCTAGTTTTTTGACAGGTGATTTTGTAGGTGCCGCGGGTGCTAAATCCAAGTTTGCCTAAAAATCGGGGTGTAGGGTTCTTTTTTAGGGGATGAAAGGAGATGGGGATAGATTAAGGCCAAACTACAACCCCTACGAGGTTGGCGCCGTGAGAAAAAATGTTCGGAAAAATCCGGCTTTTAGTTTTGTCCATAGCGCCGAAGTCGTGGAAGTTGATTTTGGGGGTGAAAACGTGGGGTGAAATTTTGATAAATCAGTTTTAATTCAATAACTCTTTAGAAAAAAATCGTACACTTTTTGTTCGAATAGGAACATTGTAGCCCATGAAAAAACGCGTCGATCGAGTATCTGATAATCACTCTCCGATAATATCTTCACCCCCAAAAAATTGTTAAAAAACCAAAAAAAAAGTGTTTATTGAATAACTCAAAAACAATCGGTTTTTCGGGTATGGTTCAAATGTACGAAATGGAGAGCATAATTTTCTCCATATTTTCGTTGCTATGGACCACCTTTGAATTTTTATTTTCCAACCCCTATCGGGGGTTGAACATTCAAAATGAATTTCTGGGAAAACTATTGACCGCACGAATTCCCCGCCGTGGAAGAATTTGTAGCTTGAACCCTCAGCTACATTTTTGGCCACAGCGCCAAACTCGTATCTCTTTAGTTTCGGTCAATAGTTTTCCCAGAATTTCATCTTGAATTTTCAACCCCTGAGAGGGGTTCGAAAAAGCAAAATTCAAGGGTTGTCCATAGGAACTAAAATATAGTGAAAATTATTCTCTACTCTTCGTACATTTAAACTATCCCCGAAAAATCGATTGTTTTCGAGTTATTCAATAAATAATATTTTTGTTAATTCTTCAACAATTCTTTTGGGGGTGAAGGTATTATTGGAGAGGGTTGATCGAATAGTCAATCGACGCGTCTTTTCAAGGGCTACAACGTTCCCATTTGAAAAAAAAGTGTACGATTTTTTTCTAGAGAGTTATTGAATTAAAACTGATTTTTCAAAATTTCACCCCACTTTTCCACCCCCAAAATGAACTTCCACGACTTCGGCGCTGTGGATCAAACTAAAGGCCGGATTTTTCTGAACATTTTGTCTCACGGCACCGACCTCGTAGGAGTTGTAGTTTGGCATCAATCCACCCCCATCTCCTTTCATCCCCTAAAAAAGAACCCTACACCCGGATTTTTAGGCAAACTTGGTTTTAGCACCCATGGCACCTACAAAATCACATGTCAAAGAATTAGCCTTCTTCTAATTTTTTCCGATTCCAATATACAGCACGACTGTACTACTAGTATCCTTCGTGAAAAAAATGCCACGTTGAGATTGGACCACAGGTCGACGAGTCGTTTCAAAATGTCTCGTACACGATTGCAAGTACACAAGTACACCCATGTACAAACGTACAGAGTACAACCGTGAGGTTATCAAACGCGATACGTCTCTGTTCGAGGTTGTAATTTTGTCTGCTGGTGATTGGAAAGTCACGGCTGCGATTGAAAAAAAGAAAACGATCGAGAGCGCGATACCTTCGCGAGCATTTTTTTCGCGGAGAGTTTCGAATATGATATCTGCTATATACGTGGCTTCAGGGGGTGAGTACGTGTGGCAGATGGGATGGGGCATGAAAAGAGAGAAAATAATCGTTCGTATATATCGAGGTATCAGGGCGACGAACCCGACTGAATTTCAGGATCGAAATGAACAGTAGGACGAGCTTTGCAGGGCAGTAATGATCCCCCCCCCCCCAACCATTCTTTTTGCGGCACGTTTTTTTTTTCAACGCTTCTAGTTCGCGCGTCGATCAATTAATTAGTTGAGCGCCGCACTCGTATCGCTAGCCCCAAACACAAAACCAACTCAAAGCAGCTGGAAAAAATGTTCAAATTCGAACAGGACAAGCCTGCGGACGAGTCGAACTCCTGACCATGGAGTCCGGCATACCAGACGATGAGATTATTTATCATTTCTCACGGGAAGATCCAAAGTACTTTGGCAATCTCCCATGGCAAGCAGCGTTGGCCTGAACCATTACTCGGATGGGTGACCGCTCAGCCTGGCTCACCGACTACCGAGCGCCAGGGCACTTTCACCGAGTCTCATGAACACAACTGAAACCCACGGAAAATACAGCCACCTGTATGGTCACGGGTTTTCTTCAGTTTCCCTGTGCCCTTGTGCAAATGCGATCCAGCAGTTTCCTAGGGAAATGACTAGAGGCAAAGTGTAGGGTGAAAGTGAAAGCAATGGGTTTGCTGGCGTCAAAATCTACGGTATTACGAACTGATAGGAAAAAGGACGTTGAAGAGTGCCTAAACGAGGCTTGTGTCGTTTTATTTTTTTAGGATCCAGAGTGTAGTCTTTTTCGTGCGTCACTGTGAGACTCCATTATACGCTATAAAGTCGACAAATAAAATTCGGAATCCCACATACCTACGTGCCACAATTTTCTGCCAATTAGCATCGACGCAGAAGGAGGGCGGGGGGGGGGCAGTCCAAATGCTTCGTCAGTGGGTAAAATTCGCATACATTTCTCTCCCCCTCTCTCCCGAGTCCTGTGATAAAAATGCAAATATGCAATTACGCGCCGTGTTTTTCTATCTCTGTGCTCTTCCCCTCGAGCCCTACCTTGGCGTCACTGACGAGCACCTCGTTTTCCCGTTTCCTCAACGTATAATGCTGGAGCCATTAGAGTGTCAGACGGGCAGAGAGAGAGAGAGAGAGAGAGAGAGAGAGAGAGAGAGAGAGAGAGAGAGAGAGACAGCTAGACAGAGAGTTAGTCATGTAGAATAGTTGACAAACTTGCGACATCCGGAACCCCCGGAAATCCTTACAATTTTGTCATGTTTTCAATGCAAAGAAAACGGAAATAATTCGTGAAAATAGCATTTATTTCGTTCTTTTAAGGGGGTTAGAGCGTTAGCTACAATCCATTATTTGAACAAAAATAAAAACGTATGTTATTTTCTAGACTATGCTAAGTCTTTACCAATTTTTTGAAAATGTTCACCACAAAACACAAGAGATAATGAATGGCTTAAGGTATGTAACTTTACGTGCGGTTAGATGGGCAAGACATTCAACTACGCGTGTTGTAATTTTTTTGGCTATTTAGCGCAAACATAAACTATTTCTAACAACGGATTAACGCAAACTAAAGCTTTGTAAACATTTAGAAAAAAAACCCATCTTGCCCATCGTAAACTATATATATTCAATGTTGAACCCCCAATGTTTGATAAAAGATTACGAATCTTGACTGGCGAATGAAGAGCATTGCTGCCAGCCTCAATTTGCGTGATGTTGCCGTATTTCGGCTACAATTAATATTAATCAATGGTAATAATAAATAATCTCGTCACCAATATAAATAGGCATAATTATAAATAAGTCAAAATTTTATTCTGAGTTGTATAAAATATTCACTGACGCAGTTTTTTCATGATAATCATCGATAATGCTGTACTTTTTCAAGTTGATAGTATCAAGAATTCTGCTTATTGACGCACGGATCAAATTATGAAAATGCAAAGTTTTTGAAAAAATTAGCATCTACAGAATAAATGTATATCACGTATGTATTTTTTCGAGGGTCATCGAGAAGAAAATGGATACATCGTTATTTAACTCATATGGAGCGCTCCAACCTGCTTAATTAAAACTATAGCGGCTGCTGTCAAACAATTAGTTTCGGAAAAACGACAAAAAAGATTTCAAATCCGACATCTCGAATAATTGGTCACTTATTGATTTGAATGTATCAAATATTGTTGAATGAACGACGGGATCGGTCGCGAACTTATCGGCAGTGATCGAGCCACAATTCGACGACACAACAAAGTGCTGGGGAAGGTTCTTTTTCATCCTACAGCGGCACAAGTGGCGAGGGAAAAAATGGTAACCAATGGGCCAATTTGGGTCTCCGCGCTCGCGCGACTGTTCCATGTTCGATTTTCAACGAGAAGCGAACGAGGGTCGTTATTCCCGTTTCGTTTCTCGCTTCGCACACTTTGCCGAAAAAGCTCCGATGGCCTTACCAGGGCCGTTTTCTCGGCTCTCCGACAAGGGAAGGGGGGGGGGGGGGGGGGGCAAGTGAGAGATGTACGAGACCTCGGGAATATGGCCGTGCATGTGAGAATTCTCTACTTCTGGCACACACTTTGTATGGAGGACGGGCATGTTCATGCTCCACCTTTAACGCCCAATAGTTCAGTGAAAGAGACGAAAACCCAGCACTTTTTAGCGTAGAATATGAATTTTTGACTAAAGGTGGATGGTTGCCTACTGAAAGTAACCCCAATAAAATGTTGCCCGTTAACGGAGACTTTGTCCTTGGAGTGCCATATTTCAGGTGTTTACATTTTATTTTTTTTAAATGAAACGAGTAAAGCTTTTTGAGTGCGGTTTTTTTCTTGCTTTTATTCATGTTATACAGAACGTTAAAAAAAAATTTTGAAAAAAAAACCAAAATGGCGGTTGTTGCAGCTCCGCGAGAATAGGTCCTCAAATCGCGGGAGGTAAACGGCTGACATCACTGCCCCCTCTTTGTTGATCTGAAACACAAATTCAAAGCATATTATCAATCTGTGATCGATAATATGAAAAAAATCGAATTTTCACGTTTTTTTTTCGCATAAAAAGATAAATAATAAATGCAAAAATGTATCTATCGAAAAAAAGATCCGTCATTCCGTGGAGACATATTTTCTGAGTATGCTCTCCAAATTTCAGGTCGATATGTTAATTACAGCGGTCAGGAGAATGTCAGCCATTTTTAAAAACGTGTTTTTGAGAAAAACGCGTTTAAAGTTTTGTAATGTGTTTACACAAATGTGTTTATAATTACCGTTAATCGGCAATGCCTGGTCCATAGAGGCATCCCTCCTCTTCTTCTAGCTGGTCATGTTGAGCCGCTAACATCGCCCGCCGATTTCAAGGACAAAGTCTCCCTTAACTCGCCCCAACCCTAAAAAATAGGGGTTGAAAACTTAAAAAACGCCGTATCTCGATTATTAATAGCCCGATCCAAAAATGTTTCAACAAAAGTTGTTTGGAATAATAAAATTCGTATAAACGATTCGAAAATTCGGGGTTTATGCGTCTGCGAGCGGAGTAGGCATATGGCTGCGTCCTTGTCTGGGTCAGTGGTGTTCCCGTATTTTTGTGCCGCTATTTTCAAAGATAGGGAATTGGACGTCACATAACTTTATACGTATTTTATTATTCCAAACAACTTTTGTTTGAAACATTTTTTGATCGCGCTATTAATTATCGAGATACGGCGATTTTTAACTTTTCAACCCCTATTTTTTAGAGTTGGGGCGAGTTGAGGGGCAATATTTTATTAGGGTTACTTTCTGTATGCACCCATCTACCTTCAGTAAAAAATTCATATTCTACGCTATAAAGTGCTGGGTTTTCGCCTCTTTTACTGGACTACAAGCCAAGACCGTTCGCGAGATTTGTTCGCTGGAGACGTTGGGAAAGCCGCGGTCGGTTGCCGCTGTTCTTCCCTACGCGGTAATACGGCTCATTATTCTTACTTAACACCTACATCGATACGTTGGTTTGGCTTCGGTCACCGACTGGAGAAAGCGAACAACGTGAGCGGTTCGGCGGTCTCTGATGCAAAGCAGCGTTGACCAGGGACAATACTCGGATGGGTGGCCTGTTTTTCTTTCTTTCAAGGGCAACTACCAGTCTAGAGTCTGGAAAAAAGGTTTCGGCTATTTTTATGGATACCCACGGGATGGAATGAAAATTATGTTTAGTGGCATTTATTCTACATATCTTTAAGTGTCTTTGCAATTTTTTTCACAAGATTTTGTAACGAAATGGCGTCGCTGAAGCTGGATGAAGCGAGTCACCTTTGTCGGATTGTGTCATGCGGTTGGCAACATTACGCCACCAATTCTTCACGGATTTACTTGACATTTGGTTCGGAACCTTATAACAACATTTAACATATATGTATCTAAGCAATTTTCGATATGTCAAAAAGTTTTACCGAAAAAAATTATTTTCGACGATTTTTTTGTACCGATAACAATTTTTTTTCAAACTTCCATCATTTAAGCAGGAATCGATATTTTCCGATTTTCCTGCGTAGTCCGAAGGAAAATTTAATCTAGAATTTGAATCGTTTCGAATTTTCATTCTCGGTACAAAATTGGAGGCAAATTTTGGGTAAAAATAAATTGTTATTGGGCAATTTCTAACTCATAACAATGTTCAAAAATATTCCTAAGTTGGGAAATGCTATTGATACTTATCATTCCTGCTATTACATATAAATATGTTGCAATTTCGTTCAAGAAAAAAATAACCGATGGACTTGAAAATAGCCGCCGATTCCGCCATTGGCGCGACTGACTATCGCTAAAGCGTCGACGGCACCATATTATTTACACGGTGAAAAACGTTCAACTTTTTATAAAGAGTTTTTTATTTGGCAAAGTCGAGAAAGCGTTAAAAATGTCAAGCAGACGAATAAGTACATTTTATTATAAAGATCAAATGCTCTAATACTATGTACGTTTTAAATACCCACCGATTTTTATTTACCCGCTAGTTAATGCTTGGCTGTGAGTGGCTCACTCGATGGAGTCAGTTGAGGAGGAGATACCTTTAGGCGAGGAGAAAAATTGCTGCTTTTCATTATTTTTTTTAAGAAAATATTTCTTCACTATTTTTGAGACTTAGGGTATGTTTTATTACTACTTCCAGCTGTTACAAGGTATTTTTCTTATTAATCTTTAAAAATGGCGGAGGTATGGCACGGTCTTCTAAACTGCATTTTCAAAACTGGCGTATAGCTAAAAAACTAATCGACCGAATCTGATGAAATTTAGTATACATCTTTCTAACCTTATTGTTTAAAGCATGACCCTAAATGTTTTTGAAAATAAAAAACAGTATCTTTTATTGCAAAATGTAGCAATTTTTCGGAAAATTCAATCTTTTTGTTTCAAAGCGTACCATTTGATCGATTTTCAGCACTTCTCACTTTTTTAAATTCATATTCTGCGTATGAGTGGTAATGAAAGAAAAATACCCGTCGGTTTTTCTTCAGTCACGCCGTTTAACAGCATCCGCCGCAATCCGTTTAGAAGACCGTGCCATTCCTCCGCCATTTTTGAAGATTAATTTTCAAAAATACCATTTAACAGCGAAAAGTAGTATTAGAACATACCCTATGTCTCAAAAATTGTGAATAAATCTTTCTTTTTAAAAAGAAATCTCGGAAATCGGCAATTTGTTCCTCGCCAAAAGTATATCCCCCCTCAACGCGGTGTTGCCACGTTTAAGGGGGGATTGTCTTTTTTTCGCAAAATTTACCGCTTTTTGGGAATTTTTTTGTGAAGAAAGTATACAACGGAAAACTTGTGAAACTTGGCATATAGTTTTATTGATCTGTTTACTACATAAAAAATTTTTTTTAAACAATTTCATCAAAAAATCCGCCTCCCACCCCCCTCGACGCGCGATGGTCCTTTTTTGATGGTGTGCACGATTTCTCAAAAACTATTCAACCGATTGCCTTCAAATTTGGACAGAATGCTCAGCTGACATCCTTTTATCGTTTGATGAAGCAAAAAAGCAATACGTTTAATAGTTTTTTATTTATAACAAAAAATCGATCAATTTTTTTCGAAAAATCGATACTTCAAGTTCAAAACGTCACCAAATCGTCAATTTTTTTTTCCCCTTCATCGAACGATAGCTATATGTGTCTAAAGTAAAATGCTTTTGGGGTTTTTGTTGCAGGATGAACGTGAAGGGTGTAATCGTGCACACCATCAAAAAAGGACCATCGCGCGTCGAGGGGGGTGGGAGGCGGATTTTTTGATGAAATTGTTTAAAAATTTTTTTGTATGTAGTAAACAGATCAATAAAACTATATGCCAAGTTTCACAAGTTTTCCGTTGTATACTTTCTTCACAAAAAAATTCCCAAAAAGCGGTAAATTTTGCGATAAAAAAAGACAATCCCCCCTTAACCTATATGTTTCGCTACTGTCCGAAAACAAACCGTTCGAGTATTATTAATGAACGAAGTAGAGAAAGCGCTTAGGTTTTTTATTCAAATCGAAGCATCATTTTATCCCCTATAGCCCTAAAACTAGCGTTCACAAGGCGTCATGTGTCAAATTAATAAAGCTCAACTTGAACATTAAAAATCTCCGAAACCATGTTGTGAAACGGATTAATTTTTGGACAGTTACTGCATCCTAAATTAATCTCTTCAAGATATATAATTCAATCCTCTACAAGCATTTCCTTTTTAGTCTCGAAACTCCTTAAGGGGTTACGTGGGTTTGAAAATTTCGAAAAATCCATTTTTTAAATTTTATTATCTAATAGTACAGTATGTCTAGAATATTCTCCCAAAGTTTTAAGTCAATCGGAGTAAAAGTCTAGGAGAGCGAGCCTTTGGGAATTCCCTCGTTGGGAAAAACCGTCCGGGAGCGACGCAGGTATATCGTATCTTTCTCAAAACACTATTTTTAAAGTCGGTGGACACGATTTCTCAAAAACTAATGCACTGATCTTATTCAAATTTTGCACACTTCTTTAAGGCGTTACCCCCACTTGTAGCGCAAAAAAGGCCTTTTTTATGAATTTTTTTAAAGAAAACTACAAAACTTTTTAAATCGATCAATATACCATCTTAAAGAACATATCTTGAAGAACTTTCAGTAATTTTTTTATTGAAAAATATTACATTGTTTAGTGGCAAATGGCCGTCAATGAAATAATGTTTTTATATACACGGTTTGCGGTGACCAACATTGCGGCGAAGTGGATCGTCTGAAAAAAAAATGCGGATGGATTTAGTCAAATATAAGTATAAACTAGTCTTTAATCGAAGGATTTTAAAAAATATTCATTTTTCACAAAATGGCGGACAGTCAAAGTTAATGGTTCGATTTTAACGAAAAAAAGCCCGTTTTTTGGCTATAAAACGGCCATTTTTTTCGAAAAAAAATCGAACGATTAACGACTACATTTTTATGTATTAAATAAGCCTGCAAAATTTCAAGAAGATCGGTTCATTAGTGTTCGAGTAATCTTGGTCACCGACTTCAGAAATGCCATTTTGAGAAAAACGCGTTTAAAGTTTCTCTTTCAACGCTCTTTCAACGCGGATTCTTCTCTTTCAACGCTCATATCTCAGTCAATTTTGTTCGGATCGACTTGAAATTTTCATGACATATTCTCAGATACTTATACTTAAAAAAAATGCAATAAAAAAATCGATTTTTTCAAAATCGCAAGTGGGGGTGACCTCTTAAAATAGCATTAACTAGTGATTTCTGAAGATTTTTTTTTCGATTACAACTAATTTGACAAGGCTATACTGTGATATTCGTTTTTCGAATATTCGCGCGTGCCCGCTCCCCACACGAAGATAAGAGTTTAGCGGCGCTTGGAGCGCGAGCCGATCTCGGCAGGTTTCCCTATGATGTAGGCAGTTCTGACCGGGACCCGTTCGAGAGCAGACGAGACTCTGACACATATTATATATATATATATTACACTACTATCTGTGGAGATCTGGATTGTCGGAATTCCACTACATCTCTGATTGGATTCATTCGCAAGGCCCTCGATTGCTACGGCCGAATAATGATGGTTCGACTGTAATCGAATGGACCATGACGAGGAATCGGGATAACATCTATTTTGTGTATAAAGATAAGTATCCTGAGTGAATTTTAAGGTGGAATTCTTTTTAGGGCAAATCCAAAATAAAACGTTGTAAAATAAAAAAAAAGAACGCACATATATTTTATGTCCCGGTTGGAAATTTTCCGTAATGTCTTATCTGTAATTTATTATATATAAATATATACCAATTCGCATTGTAAAATAAAATAGCATGAAATAAAATGAGAAAAATAAATAAATCTTAACAAAATATTACAATACATAGTGTAAATTGTACCAAAAAATGAACTATTTTGCTTACAACTCTGCCAAAAATTCAAATTGCAATTTTGTGTTCAAATCCTTCGTCCAATCACGAGCTATACTTATCTACTCACCAAAAAAAAATTGGTTTTTCAATTTCAGATAAAGCTATCATGAGTTATCCTGACCACCACTACAACACTTTTTTAGGGGTCTCCGGAAACCAGGTCCCACCGGCTGAATATCCCAAATTTTTGGATGAAATTTTTGTTAAATATTGTTGAAATATTGCTCTTTTATGTGCTTAACATTTTGAATTAAATAATTTATATATTGTATGTTTTTTTAATAGAGAAAATATGCGTTTTTATCTTCGAAACCCACGTAACCCCTTAAAGATCGCCAACAGATTGTGCGTCGAGATTTGCAGCCACAGTGACCGAGATTTTGGTCGCGGTTACTCTCGAAAAATTCAGAAAACAAAAACCACCCGACTCACCGTCTGGAAACAAATATGTAAGAGTGGTTTTGGTAAACTCTTTTTTGCAGATGCCTCATTTGTATATCCAGACACTCAAAAGCGATCCCCGTCATCCAGGAGTCATTTCAATTCCCGCGGAATATCCCTGATTATGGGATTAGCCTTCATTCCGTATTACCAGCCGCGAGTAAGGCATGCTCGCGCACACGCTTCACGTAAAAACAGGCACGAGTACTCCGACGCGTACGTCGTTGCAAGGGATCTCAGCATCTTCACCAACTCGCTTTTCCGATAAAATCTTTCGAATCCCCATTTTATGCGGATTTTCTTTTTTGTTTTTTTTTCTTCCTCCTTTCGTTCAACGCCGAATTTTTTCTCTCCTTCTCCCCCCCGCCTATCCGTTTGTGGGATAGACGGCGAATCCAATCGCTCAACCTTCATCTCGCCCATCGAGCGGAAATGGTCCTACCGGCGCGTCGCGCTCCGTATCCATTTCGCGCCGAGCAGCCGAACTCTTCTTCATCCAGAGGATTTATACGCGCCTCCACCGTTCCCTCCGCCAAGCGACTAACAAATCCTGATATTTTATGGTGTCGAAGTTTGCATCGTTGAAATGCAACGATATTTTTCTTCCTCATATTTTTATTTCTTCATTTTTATCATTATGCAAAGGCTTTTTATGCAAATTGAGTTCGTAAATTTCTAATGACAATACGTAGAAACGTTTGAGCGATTTTCACTTACAATATTGGTAACAAAAATCACGTAATGAAAAATAATGAATTTTTGTTGCGTTTCAACGATGCAAACTTTAACGTCATCATATTTTTCACACTCTTCGCGAACAATCCGACGAGCTTCGAAGGATTGAGACGAGGATCTAGAATGGTGCAACGGAAAAAACTATTTACAGTATGGAGATTGCTTTTTTATCTCCTCGGGATAATGTAATTGCGCGGTATTTGGGGCGGTGAGAAATATAATGAAGATGGAAGAAAAAGGAGAGTGGACGAGCTCGCTGCGCTGGCGAACTCCGGCGTTGACTCGCGTTGGCTTGCGCCAATACTTGGATGGGTGACCACTCTGCGAGCACTGAGCGAGAGGCAGTTCTACCGGGCTTCCGGTGGACAGAGAAAAATCGGGAAACTGAAGGAAATTGTTCGTTCACGGGTGGCCAACCAAATATCGAGACCCGTGCAGAAATTGTCCTAGGTATCCAATTGGATTCTCATAGTCGTTTCCACTTCCTGATAGGGGTCCACTGGCTCAACGCATTCAATCCCTATACTGAAACGCCACGCTCATTGGAAAACACACGTCCATTGGATTTCAATCGGGATTCCTCATCGAAATCCAATCTACGAATCCAATTTGAATCCTAAAGGATTCCCACAATATCGAACAGAATCCAATACGATTCTTGATGGATCCCATCGCAGTCTGTACGTTGAATTTTCTCAACAAAATATATAGATATACAAAATAAGTGGATTTTAAAAGAGCATAAACCTTATCTTAAAAAAGTATAAATATTATCTTAAGGGGAGGTACCTGAGTAAACGGCGAGAAAAACAGGTAAACATCGGGAATTTTTTATCTCAAACACTAATGTTTCGATTCGATCTGGGTTTTTTTTGGAAAATATGTACATTGAGGCATGTTTAGGATTTAAGGCGTTACCCCCACTTGTAGCGCAAAAAAAGGCCTTTTTCATGAATTTTTTAAAAGAAAACTACAAATCTTTTTTAATCGATCAATATACCATCTTAAAGAACAAATCTTGAAGAACTTTCAGTAATTTTTTTATTGAAAAATATTACATTGTTTAGTGGCAAATGGCCGTCAATGAAATAATGTTTTTATATACACGGTTTGCGGTGACCAACATTGCGGCGAAGTGGATCATCTGAAAAAAAATGCGGATGGATTTAGTCAAATATAAGTATAAACTAGTCTTTAATCGAAGGATTTTTAAAAATATTCATTTTTCACAAAATGGCGGACAGTCAAAGTTAATGGTTCGATTTTAACGAAAAAAAAAAACGGCCGTTTTTTGGCTATAAAACGGCCATTTTTTTCGAAAAAAAATCGAACGATTGAAGACTACATTTTTATGTATTAAATAAGCCATTTGAGGAAAACGCGTTTAAAGTTTCTTTCAACGCTCTTTCAACGCTCATATCTCAGTCAATTTTGTTCGGATCGACTTGAAATTTTCAGGACATATTCTCAGATACTTATACTTCAAAAAAATGCAATAAAAAAATCGATTTTTTCAAAATCGCAAGTGGAGGTAAAATAAATTCGTTGATTTCTCGATAGTTTTTCTCGTTCGCCACGTAGGATTTTTTTAAATTTTCATTTTTGATGGAATTGCGACCGTTTCAATTTAACATTCGTTTTTCGTTCGCAATTTCCGACGATTTTGGATTGCATACACATTGCATAAAAAAACAATGGTTCAATCAAATGAAAAACGCCTACGTGGCGAACAAGAAAATCTATCGAAGAATATTGTATCTAAATTTGGACAAAATCGGACAAGTCGTTTTCGAGATACATCTGGCATCGACTTTGAAAACTATGTTTCGAGATAATCGCGTTTAAATCGCTTCCAGTCAACGAATTTGTTTTAAAAAATTCCTAAACATACCTCAATGTACATATTTTCCAAAAAAACCCGGATGTAATCAAAACATTAGTTTTTAAGATAAAAATTCCCGAAGGTTACCTGTTTTTCTCGCCGCTTATGCAGGTACCTCCCCTTAAAAGAGTATAAATTTTTTGAAAAAGTATATATTTAACCCTCCGTGGTCACACTTCGGTAGAATAACATAGTGATCACACTGGATAAAATTTACCCATTCCAAGTTCCAATTGGTTGCTGTCTGAAAACTATCAGTCCGATCGGGATTAAAATAGTACTAGAAAATACTTCAAACATTCTAGAACATGTGTGAAAAATCGGTATGTAAAAATTCAAATCACAACATGTTTAAAAAATAATCGTCAATGGGTAAATTTGTCAAAAATCACACTTGTGCACTAAAAAATGACAACTTGCTGAATCTTCGATATTTTCAAGTAAAATTGAAACGGGATACTCGTCAGGCATGGTACATCTAGGGCGAACATAGTGACATAGTGGCGCTTCCAACCCTCGCCTCCCGAAGGCCCCTCGCAGAGGGGCCCATTGTGTTTTTTCATTCAAAAGTAAGTATTTTTGATCATTTTTTTTATATTACTTCGTTGATATAATAGTTTGCGTATTGGGTGACTTTCTGAATAATTATTGAACTTTAGAGCCTAGTAAACAGGCAACTGTGTATTTGTAGGTTAGGGTTCTTGGTCACTGGGATAGTTTTATTGCCCAAAGGGCAATAAAACTAGGGGGTAACGATTTTCATGGGTACGATTGTGACATTATTAATGTTCTCATTCTTTACATTTTAGATGCCATGAAAACGCGTTAGAAAGACTTCGCAAGGCGAAAATGATATTTCACATTACAAAGTTGCCTACGCCGAGGTGAAGAACGGGACTTCTTTGAGAAAAGCAACCGAGAACAATAATCTTAACTATGTTACATCGATGAGATAAAATTAAAAAAAAGGATTGAACGGTTTGATCCTATTTAATGCTAGTTAAAGATAAAAGTAATGAATATGTCTCATTAATGTTGTAGACTGATTAAATAAGACTATAAAAATGTTATCTGAATGTAAACAGTGCCATACTAGAGTAAAGTAACTTGAAAGTACCTTGATACGTGTTATTATTTTTAAAAAGTGATTACAATGTATGCATTGTGTGTTATCAGGATGTGTTACAACTGACCCCCAGCCCTGTTACAACCGCCCCTGGTATGGGTACGGTTGTAACAGTGGCACGTGTTTCACAAAACGAGCTTTATCTCATATCCTTAAAGGATGGGCACCTAATGGTGATTTCGATTTGAAGACAAACGTCCAGTCTTTAATGTGAAGCATTTTATTTGCACGTCTCATACCATAATTGCAACGTTATGGGCGACCAACGGATAACTGTTACAACCGTGCCCGTTCTTACTCTGCTAGTTAGTTTAGTATTGTCTGTACTTCGAGACGTCTTAATACTCTATTATAAAGCCACTACTTAGAGCTATAAAAAATAACATCATTTTCAAGTTGAAAAGTGGTTCATCAACGAGAAAGGTTGCTCAAATATTTTCCGCCAGTCAGGCAGTAGCGATACGAGTGATGTTTCGTGTGAGAGAAAACGCCGAATCCACTTGGATTCCAATGTGGACACTCTACGTGCAGCGTCCCTATGAAATTCCTGTAGGGATGTGGTAGGATCTGGGAGCTCCCCAAAAAAAATTCTGCACGGGGACAACAAAATGTTTTGTTCTGCCAAATATGTGATAAGCCGATAGAATAAAAAGTTCTCAAAATAAACTGATATGCCAATTTCTGGATACATAATTTTTTGGCATCCCCATGACGCATTTAGCCAGGCCAAGTCATTGATTTGAAATACTAACATCACTGAAGCGCGCTATATGATCGTCTGCATCAGCATATGTTTTCCACAGTTTCCCCGTGCAGATACGGAACAGTAAAGTGACAACGGTGAGATACGAGTGATGAGAGACAGGATCCACCAAAAAAATTTTGAGGAATCAACCAATAAATATTCACAGATACCTGAACCTTTTCTCTCAACTTGCCCTCAACCTTCTCTCGAACTGCGTCCACAAAATGGCGTTTTTCATTTCAACCATGCAATTCATATTCTTTTCCTTCTCGCATCGAATCGATTCCTTCTCGAACGTTGCCCGTCTATTTCGCTTTATAAATAGCTCGATAAATAAAGGGCAGCAAAAATAGTGTCCGCAGGTCGAGGCATCAGGGAAGAATGTCCCCTCAGGACGCACCGCGACGAGAGGCAAATATCTAGGATATTCTTGCGATATAGATATATATTCAGTTACAAGAATGCGCTTACAATTCCTGCTCCTCAGATATCACGTATGCATGTACTCGCCCGGACATCTCGCTGTTTCAACACTGGATATATCGTACATGCATCCCTTCTCATCCCCTTTGCCAACCCCTTGGCGACTCCCTTTGTTTATGAATATTTCAACAATGTGCCGTCCGCGTATCCTCTGTGCGAGGGGCAATATACATAAATGGAAAAAAGTGCAATGGTTGCAATACAACACGAATCCATTGCCCATAGAGAGGGAAAGAGAGCTAATGTTTTTTATGCAAATGAAATTCGGCAAGTTTTCTGTTCTTCCCCATAGAAAACGTCGAGCGAAATTTTGTATTCCTATTTGAAAAAAAGGAAAAAACATCTATTGAATTCCTAACGAGGCTGCACTTTTTGTCCCAGTTTTTGTTCCGGTTCAGGGCCGTTTAAAAAAGAATAACGCTCAAGTTTACATCGTTGGAAAGCGATAATTTTTTTCATTCTTTTTTTCTACACTTTTATTATTACCCAAAGACTTATTTTACAATTCGACGTGGTGAATCTTTAATAAGAATAACGTAAAATAGTAAATAATAATAATAAATTAAATAATAGTGAATATTAATAATTAATAATCGATCGAAGAAAAATTCGAGCAATTCGAAGGAATAAATTTCCGTTGCATTCCGATGCAAACTTCAAGGTCCTTAGAAAAAGGGGCCATCTCTGCGGGCGATCGAAAAAAACATTTCAATATTGCAAAGCGAATGGAAGGGACGCGAGAAACTTTCGTGCCCGATGAATTTCGAGAATATTTTTTTCTCCCCGTTTTTTTAGCCGCCAGTATCAGGGAATATTTTGATACCGTTTTATCGCTAATGGCTGATGTGATAGCGGATAACGGACTTTTAATTTTTTTTTCTCCATCGAACTCTTCATTTACAGTTTTATGGTCGGTATTACACTTTCGGTTCGTATACGACCTTCCTATATTGTCACGTTACTCGTCATGAAAAAAAAAATCCTCGAGGATGAAGTCGTTAAGATTTTTGCCCATTTTTTTTACATCTTTTCCCGTGTTTATCGTATATACGATCATCAATCTCGTCATCGTCATCCCCATCTCCACTCGTGCCCCTCACCCGCCCTTTGGGCTCGTTTACTCGAGGCCTGCGGTGTAGTAAAACGAGGACTGCCATTTGAAAATAAGTTACGCCGATAAAGCTTTCCCTCAGCATCGATCGATAGCCCCCAGGCGTACCTAAGGGTGTAGTCAGATATTCAAATCGTTTTCCCGAACGTGCCGCGGGAGCGAAGTATGTGTATACAAACGATAATAACGTAAAATATATAAAATGGCCCGGCGAATTCTACGAGTCTGGTGCTCCGAGAGAGAGAGCAAGAGAGAGGGAGAGAGAGAGAGAGAGAGAGAGAGAGAGAGAGAGAGAGAGAGAGAGGGAAAAAACGGTCACCCATGTATAATGATAAGGGGCGTATAAATTGCGAGTGGGTCCGGTAAGACCAGGGGCGAAGTAGGGTGCCGAATAAAATATAAAATATCATGAACCCTTATGGGATTTTTTTCTACACGGAAAAAAAGGGATTTCCGATAAAGGCCGTTGTCATCGCCGTAACTTTTCCACCCTTGCGGGTAGAGAGCTTCTCCGTTTTGATTTTTTTTACCGCGTAGCGATCGCTCGTTTGCCTCAACGATGGGGCAGCCATCGTCGTCGAATTTCAGGCGACGATTTTTCTTGTCACTCGGATAGGCGACCGCTTGCACCGGAAACAGAAAATTCTAGAGAAATGTTTCTTAAGGCGGGATTTACAACGATCAAGAAATCGATTAATTTTTTTTCCCTTTAAACGATAGAACTATATATGTAGAATATTTTTCCAAAGTTTCAAAGCGACATTCGAAAAATTTCAAACGTTACAGCACGTCGACGCTGTGCCTCACCGCTCGGATTCGGAGCGGGCGTGAACTTCAAACGCGTTTTTCTCAAAACTGCATTATCAAAATTGGCGTGCAGGATTACTCAAAAACTATTAAGCCGATTAAGTTGAAACTTGGAAATGTTGATAATATTGGTACGTCCTAATTGACGAAAATTGTTTTCGAAAAATTGGGAAAAAACGACTTTTTTAATCCACATTTTACAGAAATGTTGCGTGAAATGTTGATTTCTTTTGTAAATGCGTGTCATTTTCTTAAATTTGCATTTTCTTAATTTTAATTACCGTCACATAGAAACTATACATGTTCTAACTGAAAAAATGTTTGAACTTCTTAGCAAATCAAAGTCTACGGAAAGCTAGATTGCACGCTGATTCGCAACTTCCGCGGTGAGCTTGCTGTAATACTCTGCCACAGCTCCGTCATTTTGATGACGAATTAATTTTTACAAATTGTTCTGTATACTTAAATATACTATTAAAGCATACCTAAAGTTTGATAATGGTAGAATCATTATTTCTTAGTTTAAAAAATCCCTCAATATTGCTTATTTTTTTCCTGTCTAAATGTATATCCCGCCTTAAGGAGCCAGTCTACTTTGAAAATTTCAAAAAGTCGACAGCAAGCAAGACTTGCAGAAATCGACGATGACGAGCAATCAGAAGGGATTTTGTACGGTGCAGGAACTGCCGATTGAGCTTTGGTTTTTCATAGGCATACAAACTTCATACAATATTTCATACAATATTCATACAAACGTCATTTCATACAAACTTCATACAATATTTTCATACAAACTTCATACAATATTTTCATACAAACTTCAAATGCGTTTTTTTCGAAACAACGTTTTCAAAATCTAGCTCCATCGTATCTCTATAACTAATAACCCAATTCTCTTGAAATTTGAACCACGTATTGTAAACATTAATCGCAACAAGATGACCCTCGATGGTATTCAAATTTTGATTTTTTTGCGAAAAACTGCGAAAAAATGGTTTTTTTTTTTACTTTTTTCGTTTTTCATCTGCCATTTTTTTATTTTTTGATAAAACTTTATATCCGAGGGCCATTTTTAGCTGGTGTCATACTGAATCTAACGTACTTTGATTTTTTTGTCTCAGACAAGCCGTTGCCGAGTCGTGATGGAGCTACCTTGCACACTTATTTTTAAGGCATTACGTGAAACTATAGTTTTTGTACTTAAAAATGAATAAAAATGAATTAATTTTTTTTATAAGTATTTCAAGACTTTATTTATCAAGCCCAACAACTTTTATATCCATATCTTTCATAAAATCGTCCAAAAAAATCGCGAAAATAGCCTTTTTTCGTGGCTCCAAAGTGGACTGGCCCCTTGAGGAAAGCTACCAGTTTTAGAGCCTGGAAAAAATCGACTTTCGACAATTTTCTATGGATACCCAGTTGATGGGGTGGAAATTCCGGTTCGTGGGGTTCATTCTAAATATGTTCAAGTATTTTGACCATTTTTTTCACGGGATTCTGTAACAGCATGGCGGCGCTGAAGGTGGATGAAGCGAGTCGCCTTTGTCTGATGGTGTCCTGCTGGTAACATTACATAGCCAAATCTGCACAGATTGACTTAAGGGGTTATCCCCACTTGCGATTTTGAAAAAATCGATTTTTTTATTGCATTTTTTTGAAGTATAAGTATCTGAGAATGTGTCCTGAAAATTTCAAGTCGATCCGAACAAAATTGACTGAGATATGAGCGTTGAAAGAGAAGAATCCGCGTTGAAAGAGCGTTGAAAGAGAAACTTTAAATGCGTTTTTCTCAAAATGGCATTTCTGAAGTCGGTGACCAAGATTACTCGAACACTAATGAACCGATCTTATTGAAATTTTGCAGGCTTATTTAATACATAAAAATATAGTCTTTAATCGTTCGATTTTTTTCGTTGAAATCGAACCATTAACTTTGACTGTCCGCCATTTTGTGAAAAATGAATATTTTTTAAAATCCTTCGATTAAAGACTAGTTTATACTTATATTTGACTAAATCCATCCGCATTTTTTTTTTCAGATGATCCACTTCGCCGCAATGTTGGTCACCGCAAACCGTGTATATAAAAACATTATTTCATTGACGGCCATTTGCCACTAAAAAAAGTAATATTTTCCAATAAAAAAATTACTGAAAGTTCTTCAAGATGTGTTCTTTAAGATGGTATATTGATCGAATAAAAAAGTTTTGTAGTTCTCTTTTAAAAAATTCATGAAAAAGGCCTTTTTTGCGCTACAAGTGGGGGTAACGCCTTAAAACTTTTTTTAGAACCTCATAACATTTTACATCGAAGCCCTGAGGGAATTCGTGATATATTGAAAACTTTCGGTGAAACAAAATATCTCCGGTGATTCTTTTTTGATCGAATTTTTCTTTATCTCACACGCACGATTTCATCAAAATCGATTTATTTCATTTACCTACGTTCTTCGAAGGAAAATCTTATCCAGAACGGACATCATTTTGAATTTTCGTTCCAGGTAAAAATTGAAGTACTCTCGCCCGCCGCAGGACACTGCCAGACCAAGTTGACTCACTTCCTCCAACTACAGCGCCACGATTTTGTGACAAAATCTTGTGAAAAAATTTGCAAAGATACTCGAAGGTATGTAGAACACATGCCACTGCACGGAATCGTCATTCTAACAACTGGGTATCCATGAAAAATTGTCGAAATTCACCTTTTTCCGGGCTCTAGACGGGTAGCCTCCCTCAAGAGTCACTCGGGAAGTGTTTCACCAATTCTTCCAAAGTAATTAAGATAAGAAGGGGAGAATGGTGACTGCTCCGAACCCCCGAGAAAAACTGCCATCTTCGAAACCGACCACGATATTTTCTCGGGTATTCTCGGTGACGAGACGAATGTGTGCACGTAGGGCAAACTGGAATGGCATGGAAATTATAGTCTGTCTGGTGGAGATAACTGAAAAGATGATACACGCGGACTTACAGTCACTCACGTCGCGACGACATGAATATTTCACATCTACGGGACGCAAAGTGTATATAGCCAAAGTACATACAGACTTTCTCGAAACACACACCCACCCACACACCTAGGGATACAGAATAAGGTTACACCAAGCAGGTCACACGAGGATAGAAGCTTGAGAAAGCGAGTTGCAAAGGATTAGGAGAAAAAGCTCTTCGCCCTCGTCCAGTCACTACTCTTCCGAAGAGGGCTGCGCACAAAAGCTCGCCGAGAAAATACATCCGCGAGCAATTCGTCCACAAAAGACGAAGGTCTGAGCGTGGAACATGAGGGTTTCCAGAGAGGGCTACGCGCTTCGTTGAGTCGGAGACCACTCACGGCAAACTCCCCATCATGTAACGCATCTCGGGCAAAGTGAGCCTAATTTTCCGCCACCTGTGCAGGCATCTGAATCTACGAACTTGCCCACACGCATCGAGCCACATCTGCGTGCTGACGCCACGACGTTACGTGCGGCTAACTATTTTGGGAATCATCCAAGTTGCGAGTTGGTTGCTCCACAATGGGCACGAGGGAAGCAGAGAGCTTGGGAAACTCTGGTTCAGCCTTGGGGCAAATGAGGGTCATGTGGACAACTCCTCTGAATGACGTGAATGAATTAGAAATCTGCCGAAACCATTTGGGAATACGCAGGGTTCAATTGTCATTTGAAGAATTAATGTTTAGCTAGTATGTGGTTATTATCATTGGGGATGTTGGACCGCGATCGTTAAGCACCCACTAATTTCGATTTCAGTTAAGGGAGGAGATGCCTTTATACGAGAAAAAAATGGCTGACTTCCATGATTTTTTTTTAATGGAAAGATTGCTTCACCGTTTTTGAGACTCAGGGTATGTTTTGTTACTATATTTGGCAGTTACTTGGTATTTTTTATTAATCTTTGAAAATAGTAGAGGTATGGTACGGTCTTTTATACTGCATTTCCAAAATTGGCGCGACGTATAGCTAAAAAAACTAATCGACCGATTCTGATGAAATTTGGTATAATTCTTTCTAACATTATTGTCTAAAACATGGCCCTACATTTTTTAGAAATTGAATTTTTTTAATCCAAAATGTAGCCATTTTTCGGAAAATTCAATGTTTTTGTTTCCATTTAATCGATTTTCAACATTCAGTTTAGAAACCCGTGCCATACGTCCGTCATTTTTAAAGTTGAATAAAAAACATACCATCTAACAGCGAAAAGTAGCAATGAAGCATACCGCAAGTCTCGAAGTGGTGAAAAAATGCCCCCCCCCCCTTAAGGATTATCAAATTCCCCCTTAAGGATTAGCAATGGCTATTTTCTAACGGTACAGGCGGGCTGACAGGTCCATTGTTTGATGTTTGATATTTTATTGACGAGGCTTCAAACAACATGCGAAAAAGTCGTTGCGGAGTTCTCTTATGGAGATTCCATTAAGTCAACTTCGCGATATCTTGATGGTTGTCCATATCTCCAGAATTTGATGATACAACTTGATCAAAATAATTTTAATCACATGTTCTAACTAAATGCTTGTACCTACAATTCACGGATCTACGGATAAGCAGCTACGGAACCCTAAAAGGAGAAAGAGAGTGAGATAAAGAAAGACCAACGGTCCGGAAGAGCTTCCTATATGTACAGACTCGGCAGGGTGTACGCGAAATGCACCCATTCTTGCGTGAAGGAAGGCACGCGAACGACGTGGCGTGTGTAGCGAGTACAGTGCAGGTAGCGGAAACTTCTATAACCGGCAGCTTCACCAATGGGCCCCAACGATGTAAATATCCAGGAGCTAAACTAATTTGTTCCATAATATTCCATGAATACAGAGCAGATGGACGTGGAATGGGCTCCTGGTACTACACCGGTACTTTCTCTGTGAGCTCGACACAACGCTCGAGCTCAGTGCACGTATCAATTTAAATGTGTACTCTCGCTCACTCTCTCTCTCTCTCTCTCCGTTTCTCACTCCCTCGGGTACAGAAAAGAGACGCAGCAGCGAAAAGCAGCTGCTACGAGGAAAGACGACGAGGACATGGAAAAGTGAGCTACTAGATCCAACGTTACAATATTAGATGCGGGTTTGAAGGTGCCAGTGGGTTTGGCAAAGCGGAAATGGAAGTGAATGTGCATCAAGTAAAAACGAAGCTGAAGGAGTAAGAATGGAAGAGGGCCCCCAAAAAGTCTTCAGAGTTCTTGCCAACAGACGATCATAGTATAGTCTCCAAGGAAAGAGAATGATCCTCGATGCCGCAGCTTCGGAGACACTTGTCACAGCAAAAGCTCAGAAATACCAGCAGCCACTCCATCTTGAACATGGCTGGGAGAAGTGCATTTGCCTTCCACAAAGAAAGGCTCGACCTGCCGGTGTTAAAAATTATCACAATGCCACGTGGTTGCACTTTGCTCAAAGACGTATCGCCTCCCCATGGAAAACAAAACCTACCGAGGGCCTTTCCAAACACGCGTAAAGCACTACGCAACCCTGAGAACGTCTTTACACCATGCCAACATGTTTGCCAAAGCTCCACTCTCACGGATAATATGCGGAATACAGTAGCAAGGCATCACCAAGTCACCATTTATTGAACAGACTTACGAACGTTCCCCCATAGCTAGAAGCACCAAGTGAGAACTCCACGTAATCCCAGATGATGGGATCGTCTCTCTGTCCTTCAATAATTCAGAGATTCATCAGTACAAGGCACTATAATCGAAATCCAACTGATCGCATTGAAGAGAGAAATAGAACTCTAGAACGAAGTACTGACTCATTGATGTGAGAAAGTCCCGATTCATCAATTATACAAAGCCAGAACATCGTCAGTATGTTGATGGGCCGGGGCGTTCAATTTCAGTATCAAAGGCTTCCGGATAATTCATTCCGGAGGAACAGAATGGCTTCCATCAGAGGAAAATCACTCCCCCAACAGGCCCTACGCCAGGGTATCCTTCTGCAAGCGCATAACTTTACGAATACACCGCGTCAATGGAAATTGAGATTCGAGTTTCGAGATCTCTCGGACATTGAGGATCGCAGCAAAAGGCCTATTTGGGTAGCGATCACGAAAGTTCATTCAGCGTTGAGAACACCCAACCAGAATGGTTCTACTCGAAACTCTATTTTCTCCACGTTCTTCAGAAGACTAAAAGCACCGAAGGACTGAAGAAGAATCTGAAGGGTGAGATCGCTGTCTCTGAAGTCTCTTCATTCCAAGACCCTCTTTTCACAGGGCGAGATTACATTCGACTAAACAGCAAGGAATAGGTTGCTTCGTCATCCAATGTCAAACCGAGCAATTTGATGTCCTGTTTGCAAAGACCTCTCGAAAATACATTAAGGAAAATTCGAATCCCTCGCCCTAACCTGGAAGTCCAAAAAGCTGCTTAACCTGAAAATTCAACGGGCGCGCTAGCACCCATCCTCTTGTTGGGCTATACTCGGAGGAAACCCGCTCAGCCACGTCTACAAGATTATGTATAATACAGTATTCGGGTTGCCTTGCTGCCGAACGTTTTCAATGTAGATACCAAGCCCACGTAAACTGCCATTGGTACTTCGCTCCGCGAAATTCTACACCCATGTACTGCGCTGCTCGGAATAGTCTCCGTGTATGTCGATCGTTTTAATTATTAGAGCACACTGGTCTTAATTTTTTAATGGACTAGTCTCATTTTTTAGTTTTTGCGTACGGAGCGGTTTTTTTTAGTTTTTGGAGGACGAACTGGAGTCATCTTTCTTCGGTTATTTTAGTACTCACTGTTTTAATTTTTTTTATTTTTAGAGAACCTATTTGTACCTTTTTTCCCTAGTTTTTAGAGAACAGACTTATGCGATTTTTCTTTAGTTTTTATTTTCAACGGACTGGGCTAATTTTTTTGCGATGTGACTGGTCTTTTTTTATTTTCAGAGAACGGATCATTACCACCTTTCCCTCGTTTTTTGCAACCAAAAAGTCTCAGTCTTCTTTAGTTTTCTGAGAATAGACTGGGCCTATTTTCCATTAGTTTTTATTTAGAACGAACTATGCCAATTTTTTCTTCATTCCTAGAGAACGGATTGGTTTTATTTTTGTCAGTTTTTTAGGAACGGATTAGTCTCGTCCTTTTTCAGTTTTTTTGAGAACCAATTAGTCTCATGGTTTTTCAGATTTTTTCAGAGCGGACCACTTCCATTATTCTTCTTCAGTTTTTTTCCGAATGGTCTATAGACCTATTGCGTCTTCGGTATTTTTAAAAACGAGATTTTCCCTAGTTTTTTTTTCAACCATAAGAATCTCATTAGTCTTCAGTTTTTTTAGTGAACAGACTTGTCCTATTTTTCTTTATTTATTTTATTCTTTATCATTTTTTGGAAGCTGACTGTTTTCCTTTTTTTGCATTTTTAGAGAACAGATTGGTATTATTTTTCCCAGTTTTTTTAGAATGGACTAGTCTCATGTTTTTTTCAGTTTTGTGACCGCGGGCCACAATTTTTCTTTAGTTTTCTCCAGAACGATATATACCCATCTTGTCTTTGCTTTTTTCAAAACGGACTGATCACATTGAATTGTGAAGATCTCCCAATCCGATAGCTCAATCTTACTGTCAATCCCATTTTAAAAAGTCCTCAGGAAGATTCCCATTTAACGTCCAATTGATGGATCTTTTCGGGAAATAGTGCCGGAAGTAATTTTCGAGCAATGCCCATTTGGCATTTTTTAATTTAACTTTTATCGGAGACGCCTGGAAGCACCGGCGTGTGGAGTGCCCCTCGTAATCGAAAATTCTCTCTGTCTCACTCTCTCTTGAGATAATATCTCCGGAGCTCCGGGATACAACGTCGTTATCGTCAAGTTAACCGTAAGAACGATTGTCCCGTGGCTGCGAGGGAGCGCGCAGGGTGGATGTGTTTACGGAGAGGAGAAATGGCTGGTGGATGCTCGGAGGGCGCGAGAGGAGAGGGTTAGCCCGTTTCGACCTTCGGCCAGAGTCGTTTGGCCTGTGGCCATAAAAGTTTCTACCGTTTGCGGGACCCGCTCGACCGTTCCTTATAACTCACCAGGCGCGTGCTGCCCCGTGGAAGGATCTAAGTACTAATAGAATCGAGGTCGGGGATAGGGCGAACAAAAAAAGGAATGGCCTGACCGCCTGATGATTCGGCTGTGAGTCCTTCGATTAATCCTTACGACTGTACAAATTTCGAAAAAAACACCCATTCAACTGACATTAGTGGACTGGGCCAGTACTTGGATGGGTGACCGGTATCCGTACAGCTTTTTCCCAGTTTCCCCGTGCCCTTGTGAAAATACGATACAACAGTTCGTTACACTGACAGAATAATTCTATTGATATTAACTGAATGCGTCTAATTGATCCATTATTGTAATTATCTATTTTAAATATATTTATTTATTCAAATCAAGATCTATTCAATATCGTCTAATAACTAAATATTTTATTTATTCCTAATAAATCTGTGATTTGGTTTCATCTGTTCAAAAAACAACTTAGCAGAATTCACTAAATGTATCTATTTATTTTGTTTCAATTTAAACTACTTAGAAGTTTTGTAGGCTCAAACATTTTTTTATTTGATTGAATGAATGGTCCGCCTTTATTGCAACACACACATGGAAGGGAAGGTAGAGGAGGAGAGAGACCAATTATATATACACTCGAACCTCGATATAACGAATATCTAGGGAAGTTCTTTATATCGAGTTTTCGTTATATTGAGGTTTCGTTATGGTGAGATCGTGTTCCTTAAAAATATATATATTGGTACTATAAATATAGGGACATTTTTCAAAGAAAGAAGGTTTTAAATTAGTGCAATTTTTACAAGCAATTAGCAATTAGAGCATAATGTATATTATTATGTCGTTGTATCAAGGTTTCCGGTGTTCATCGGAAGGGAATGGACAAACCTTCGTGATATCGAGGATTTCTTTATATCGAAGTTCGTTATATCGAGGTTCGACTCTACATAGAGGTTTTGTTTGAAAAATCCATAGCATGATATTCAATAAATCTCTAATTATCACAATGATATTAACTAATTAGTGTAGTTAATGTGATACAACTAATAATTATAGGAATTCACTTGGACTCTTATGCCATATCTGCGACCAAGATGTTACAAAGACTCGGTAGCGTAGGCGCAGCGTGCGTAGCTATAGGTAGGTAGGTAGGTTGTAGGTGTTCAATTCCATGTGTAGGCGACATATTTTCGCCGGAAAAAGATCATTCCAGAAGCCAGGGAATGACGAATTATGATACAAAACCATTGTGGTGGAACTCGAAATTAAGGAGTCTTCTCATTCTAGACGCTAAAAAGGCTATTTTCATGATTTTTTTATAGGTTTATTTTATAGATATTGATATAAAAATGTTTCACTTAATAAATACACTTTCGAAATACATTTTAAATGTTTTATTTATTTATTTAAGTCACTATTTATAGACGAAAATGGTAGTTAAAAAAATGTCCTAAAAAATTGTAGGTCTGCGCTGCCGATGAAATCTCGGAGATGGATCATCGGAAACAAAAAAATCATATGATTTTAGATTCAGTATACTAATGGCTATAACGTATATCATACGATTTTTTATACATGCAAAAATAACAAAATGGCGGACATTTTTCGAAAAAAAAAACGTGTTTTTGCACCGTTTTTGGCACAAAAAAACTAAATATCAAAATATTTTAAAATCCTTGATATGCGCTATAGCTATACTTGTAAACAATATGTCGTTAAAATTTCGTGAGGATCGGTTCAGTGGTTTCGAAAATTTTATTAACAAGCCGTCGAAAAACGATGTTTCGAGAAAAACGCGTTTAAAGTTTGTTTGGGTTACATAAGTACACTTTTTTAAATGTATGTATTTCGAAAGTGTATTTATTAAGTGTAACAACTTTTATATCAATATCTATAATATAAACCTATCAAAAAAAGATAAAAATACCCTTTTTAGCGTCTAAAGTGAGAAGGCCCCTTAAGTGTTCTATTTTATTTTGGATTTATGAGATATTCTATGCATATAGTGCACTCGGATTTTCAGTGTATATAGCAAGCAAATACAGATTTATTCGAATCGAATCTTTGTTTATTTGATATGAATATATTTAATATTGAAAAAGAATAGCTGAAACAAATAAAAAAAATATTTTTGAAACCAATAGGATCATAGTAAGGCCGCGAGACAAGGAAAAACCTATTTCATTTGAGTAGATCGTATTAAAAAAAAAATTTGGCGATGTAGCAAAAAGCAATTGTGAGCCACACTCTGAGGGGTCTCAAAGCAACCGGCAGAGCTGAAAGGACGAGTGTGAGCTACAAGTAAATCAAATGGGATCGTAGGGTCCCGGCATGCAAAGGGACGTTGGAAAAAAAGGATCCGTTTAGCAGTAATTTCTATCATACAGGCGATCTACATACGAGTCTTCGTGCATTGAACTCAAAAATGATGATCCGAAGGACTCTAAGTCGAACCATTGTCAATCTTACGACTCCATTTACTTTGCTTTTTCGACCAAACGACAAAGCACATTGAAAGGCAGCGATGTCCGATTGACAAAGAGTGTGCAATTTACTCACTCGAACAGGTGCCCTCGTCGACCTCTTTGGTATGGTGGAGTAGATTTTTAATGACGCACTGCAGGCCAACCGCGCAACTTCCGGAAAAGCCGAACAGTCCACCGCAAGGTTCACCCTCGACGCGGGCGCACACTTTGCAGCATCTGAAATATTGAGAAAGCATTAAGGGTTTTTTTGAGCTCTTAGTCTCGAGCCAGTTGTCCCCGATGGAGTTCCTCGGAGACGTTGGCGGAAAATGGAGAACCGAGCTTGACACACTGTTGTGAATAAAATAGAAGGCTGGCGGTCATTAAGCAAAGTAGGAATCGGAGTAAGCTGCTTTGAGCATCGGACGTTGTTGCCTCCTGCAAAGTAGCCTAGTGAAACTGGACGAAGGATTACTGCCGGAAAAGGGAATCTTCTTAGTAGCACTGATGTACGTCATATTTGGGTAATTCTCATGAAATGATCATTTTGCATGTAATCTGACTTTTTAAATAGATGTATTCGATTATTTTGTAGATTTTTTTCAAATACAACCGTTTGAAATATTCCGAAATCTTTCTACAAAACAGATTTGGCAGAAAAATCGTTTTTGTCGGTATTTTTAATATGAAAATCATTCCTCTGGAGTGTAACTATCCAGACTTCATGTACGCTAGCAAGCTGAAGAGGCACTGAAATTAAAAAATATCAGAAAAAAACGTTCCTTGAAGACATTGGACATTTATTTGATTCCTCCCTGAAAAGGTAACGCACAATAAATAACGAAATTTTGTAACCATATTTCTCAATAATTCGTCTGGAGAGCTGTAAATCAGTTCATATATTGTACGACGAGATTCCCTAGCTGATCATGCTTGCTAGAACGGTGCCTCCTACAAAATCTTCCTACAAAACATATTCGGCAGAAAAATCGTTGTTATCTTTTTTTTTGCGCTATTTTTTTTACTAGGAAATCATTCCTCTGGCGTGGAACTATCCAGATTTCATATACACTAGCAAGCTGATGAGGTACTAAAAATTCAAAATCATCAGAAAAAAACATTCCTTGAAGACATTGGACCTTCATTAAATTGCTACCTGAAAAGGTATATCACAATAAATAACGAAATTTGGTAACCGTTTTTCTCCATAATTCGTCTGGGGAGCTGTAAATCAGTTCATATGTTGTGAGACGAGATCCACTAGCTGCTCATGCTTGCCAAAGCAGTACCTCCTACATCTACTTTTCCAAAGACACTTATTGTGTCGTACCGTTTTTGTAGCTCACGCTTTTTTTGTACAGGCTTTTTTTCACCACTATTATGAATCTCGTTGTCCTGCCAATTGACCATTTAATGGAATCATCGTGTCCATTTTTTACACTCCTCTCGTCGAGTGCTGATCGTCCGAATGAAGAAACTGCGGATAATCCAGCTCAGGCCAGCTACTAAAATTTACTATTCTATCCGCTCGCCGTTGGAAGTCGTCGCGGAGCTACGGTGGCCTCCCAAGCAGCTTAGGGCTAACACTTGGATGGGTGAACGCTCAGACGCGCACTGGCTCGACGACTACCGAGCGAGAGGCAACCACTGGGTTTCCGATGGTGGACCAAACCGGGAAGTGAAAACAGGTGCCTGTATCGGCAGAGGTTTTCCACAGTTTCCCTGTGCCCTTGTGCAAACGCGATAGGATAGTGCATTGGGAAACGAGTGGCTGTAGGGACACTGGGGTGTCTCTGAGGAACAGGAAATAGAGAAGTGCCAAGTGAAGAGTAAAAGTAAGAGGATCGGACCGTAAAAGCCCGCAAGAGGCTCATTGGAAATCGACTCTAATTTGTTGCCCGAATGTGTTGCATAAATGTTGGCAAAATAACCATAGGCTGAAGGGCGCCGTCCCGAAGGTCTAGAGTACCGAAGAAAAAAAAATGTGAATTTGAACAATTTTTCGTGGATATCCAGCTGATAGAATATTAATTCCACTTAGCGGCCTTTGGTCTACATATTTTTCAATATAGTTACAATTTTGTCACAAAATTTTGTAGAAAAATGACGAAAATGTCTTTACCGATTGACTCGAAATCTTTTTTCCATCTCATAACAACATTTTACATCGAAGTATCAAGGGGGGCGTACGCAATTTACGTAACGCAATTTGGGAGGGGGGTCCTGCCAGCCGTTACGTCTACGAACGTGGGGAGAGGGGGGTCAAGGTTTGCGTTACGTCACGATTTTAGAACTGCTAGAAAAAGCAAAATTTCTGCATGTCCAACTTTTGAATTTAAAACTCGCGCGCTATTTTACCGCGGAAAGTTGACAGCTTTTCATATGAAATGACAGCTAAGGGGGGGGGGGGGGGGGGGAGTCATTGTGCAAGAACTTGCGCAGTAGCTTTCTCACTTTCCTCAAAGAAAATTTGAAGAACATTTTGTTTGTTTTTTCTTTTATCATTCTTGAATGTTCATGTATTCAAAAATATGTTGGCAACATTTTTATTCACAAGTCCGAAAATTGACGGAGTTACAGTCACTTTAGTGTCCCTACAGTCCCTACAGGTGTGGCATCGTTCACAATAGATGAAGTGCAGGCCTTTAATATTTTGTAAAATATAATAAAGATGAAGAACCGTCGTATCGACCGCGAATAGATACTTTAATGGAAGTATCAATATTCTAGAAAAAACATGACTTTATATCAAGAAAGACGGAATGAAAACTTTGAACGCATTTTTCTCGAAACTACTTCTTTCGACCTTGTCGAAACTTATCAACATATCAACGAATTTTCAATTTTTTTTTGTTGATATTTTTGTAGTCGCATTGACTAAGGTTGTACGTAGTCAATGATTTAAATTTTGATAATTCCTATTTTTAAAGACTGCTTGAATACAAAAAAAGGCCTCGAAAATAGAAAAAAATGTCCAAACTGTCGGCAATTTGTAAAAAAAACCAAAATAAAAAAACGGCCACGCATAGCGATAGCTAGATTTGTATAAATATCGATAAATTGTTGAATTTTTTATTTACAGATAACCTTTCATAAAGATATGGAAGGGACAGTGAAGAGAATTTTTTTTCGTCGTCAAATCAAGGCATATATCTATATATATATTAATGATTTTTTCATAAGAACTGGTATAAAACTACATGAATATATACTTCATAAAATGAGTGTA
Source organism: Ophion ellenae (assembly GCA_963210295.1). Taxonomy (NCBI): domain Eukaryota; kingdom Metazoa; phylum Arthropoda; class Insecta; order Hymenoptera; family Ichneumonidae; genus Ophion; species Ophion ellenae. The sequence continues at coordinate 39,868,747 of OY723386.1, read as the reverse complement.
AACCCAAACTTTTCGGAATTAGTCATATCTATAAAAAAAAATCCCAATTATTAACGACAAAGCACCCGTTACGTAACGGAATAATGGGGGGGGGGGAGGTTCTGACCGAGCGTTACGGTCCTGGTACGTGAGGGAAGGAGGGGGTCAAAAATTGGGGAATTTGCCGTTACGTAATTTGCGCCCGCCCCCTAGGGGATTTTTGATATGTTGAAAACTTTTCCCGAATTTTGTTTTTTCGGCGATTCTTTTTTTAACGAAAACATTCTTTCTTTCAAATTTGCACTATTTTTTCACTGGGTTTCAACTGGGTATCCATAAAAAATTGTCGAAGTTTACCTTTTTTCGGGCTCTAGACTGGTAGTCTGCCTTAAACGAACGTAGGCCTCGTACCTTATTTTCTCCAACGAGTAAACTTCACAATGCACAAATTTATTTCCGTCCATAGTATTATAATATAAATAGGGATTTGGTTCGTTAAACTTTCGAAGTTTTCGACCCGCCTTCCATCCCGTAAAATACATTTTCTATATGTATACCCTGTTTGGCTGGTACGAGAACGAAAACAAAAAGAACCAATTTTTCAAGCTCTCGTAAAACCACACACACTTAACACAAACTCTTAACTCTCGCTATACTATTCGGCTTTATAAAAGCACGGGTTTTCGGAGCAAAAGGGGGAAAAGTAGTACCCCCAACCACTATCAACCCTTCGCCACTACACCTGACCTACCTCATACTCTCTCTCTCTCTCTCTCCCTCTCTCTCTCTCTCTCTCTCTCTCTCTCTCTCTGCCCAATTCTTTACAAGCATGTGCCAGCACCGCCGTATGAAAATTGCCACGGCGCTTCATCCTCCTGGAGGGTTGGAGGACCAAGAGAGAGAGAGAGAGGGAGAATGCCCACTCGACAACCGCAAACTTCACCACCGGCCTTAATGCGGAAGCCGGTAATTTTCCAACGTTTTCTCCACTCGACAACAGTACTCTCGACTCGGAATTTTCGCCGCGATTATTCAACCCTTTATGCATACATATATTTATTTATTTGTCCCCCGTTTACATACTAACGTACTTTCCGCATTCGTAGCATCAAATTTACTGTTCGACAGGATAGCGAAAGTATTTTCACGTGCATACACATGCAATGCGCTTTTTACGACCGCTCAGACCAAACGTAATTCACGTTTCTGCATAAAATCGGGTGGTTCGGTAGCTCTGCGCAATAAAGCAGGAAGCAAAATGCCGCATTATAAAAAGAACCCTTCAATCTACGGACATCAAGGCGAGTTGCAAATGGCTTTTTTCGGCTGTACCGACAATATCCACGGGATCGGTTTGCGGCTGTGGCGGTCGCTCGTCTCAAGCACACTGAGAAACAGTTTATTCGTAATGAAGGAATACATTTGGTTCGCACTTTTTTTCAAATATTCATTAACTGTTACAAACTTTGTTAGTCGTTAAGAAATATTCGTGTTCTCATGACAAAATATTATAGCCATAGTATTTCTTTGAAAAGAATGATTTATTTGATCACTTTTATTCCCCTTAACTCAGTAGATGTTGACGGTCATCGAAAAGCGAGTTGAAATTGTGATATGATAATACAGTTCAAAGGAGTAGAGATTTATTCACGATTAATATATTTAGGTTTAGGGCCGTTAACGTATATATGCCGCGACTATCCTGCGTTCAATGCACAACATTGTCACAACAATTAAAAGATCTTCATTCAAAACGGCTATCTCGGCCGCATTTGAGCAAAGTCACACAGTTGACGCGACAGCTCTATTTAACGCAAATAAGGATTTATTGACTATTAATAAATCTGTATTTAAGATGTTGGCCCAGTAGTACTTTGGGATAACAGTCGTACACTTATTACAAAATGAATATTTTGTAATAATTAAAAAATCTTCAGTTGATTCAAATATAGCCCTGTTAATAGCTAGAAAATAACTGTTAAAAAATCGACGGTTCGTCTCAAATGATGATCTGTTAATAGTTAATAAATCTGTACTTGAGATAAGTATCGTGTATTTGGCAAGACCGTTTACTTTGTACGCTACCATTTGCAACTTTGTCGCACAAGCTCGTTCGTGCGCAGACGCGACGTAGCGTAGATACGATCGAGGTACATTGGAGACTGTGCGTGACCGCATGTCCACTTACCTAGAGGATATCAGTTTCTGACCGTGAAAACGTGAATTTATCCTCTGCGCCAATTGTATTAAGTAACGATTTTCTTGTATTGTGGGACCTGCCAAATCTTTAGGAAACTTTCGAAAGTATATATAGAGAATATTAAATTATGCATTAGAGCAGGGGTGGCCAAGACCCTGACCGCGGGGCCCGTCAACCGCCTATTTTCAATAAGAGTTGTTCCTTCCTGTACGACCCGTGAAAACGGCGCAACCGACCCAACCTCAAGCCAGCATCACGCCAATCACATTCTACCATTGGCCGATGAACGGCAGCCCTACCAGCTTAGTGTTGCGCCACAGTAGGAGTGATCTCTTCGGCCCAACGCTGGCATGTACGGTTGGCCAATGATGGGCTTACCGGAAATCCTAACAGTTGGCCGGGTATTGGCCCAACATTGGGCCCGTGAAAAATGACGCAACCGACCCAACCTCGAGCCACCGTCACGCCAATCACATTCTACGATTGGCCGATGAACGGCAGCACTACCGGTTTAGTGTTGCGCCACGGTAGGAGTGATCTCTTCGGCCCAACGCTGGGATGTACGGTTGGCCAATAGTAGGCTTACCGGAAATCCTAACAGTTGGCCGGGTATTTGCCCAACATTGGGCTAAAGAGATCACGATCATTGGCTGACGGTTGACGTGATCACCGGTCCATAGTAGGGCTAAGGTCGGCTTCATAATGTTGGCGCAATATTCGGTCTAGTGTTGGCCCAGTGTAGGGCTGTCAAAACAACCCAATGCTTAGCCAACAATCGTTCGGATTCACAATTTCTAATAATTCAAATCTAATAATTCAAAGAATTATTAGATTCACTCTCATCGTTATGCACAATCACTTGTTCGTGGAATGTTTCGAAATTTGTTTCACTATCTACTTGTCTTTTTGTTTCGTTGCCTTTGATCCTAACCTGCTGTAAAGAGTGCTCTAATTTTTGTCGTCGTTTTAACACTCGACGTTTCTTAATACTATCATGATAACTCGGCATTTTTTTAATACACCACAAAACTTTAGTATAAATCAATTTTATTTTTAATAAAGTGAATTTCAGATAACAGTATATAATAATAATATACGTAAAAAATTCTTGTATATATGTATGGACTGTACCGTTCAAAGTCAGTGTTGGGCCAGGATTGGCAATTCGTCAGTTTGCCATGCTAAAAATAAGCATTGGCGAAACCACGGTCAAACGATTGGCTCAGACTCAGAGCCTGCGCTCGCCCCGACAATTGGCCGACGGTCATTAATTAGTACTGGCCCAGCGTTGCCTCTTCGATGGTGTGCCGAGCTTCAATTCGAGACTGGCAAACCCATGATCAACCGATTGGCTCATGTTCGGGGCCAACACTAGGACCCGATAGTTGGCTGACAGTTGGTAATCGATATTTGGCCCAAGGTTGGGTGTTCGTTGGCTTGTCATGCTTCAAATGAGCACTGGCAAAATCATGGCCAAATCATTGGCCCGTATAAAGGACCAACACTGGGTATTACTGGTTGGTGCTGAATACCGTACCAAGCGTCGGCCGCATCTTAAGCGCCGGCAAATTTTTCACTGGGACGTATTGATGCTACCATCTTTGTTGTCCTCCGATTAACGAACTTGCTACTTGTAAAGGAAAAATCGTTGTCCAACGATTTGTCCTCTACAAGTAGCAAGGGACAACTCTCATTTTCTATGAGAGTTGTTCCTTGTACACTTGCCCACTAGCACTATCGTGCTACATTGATTCAACTGCACATTCATCTACCTACAACCACTGTATGACTTTGTCAAAATATTCATTTCGTAACTATACACGAATTTTGATTTGTTTAAATATAAAATATAGTTTTCTCAACTAGCCTTTACATCTGGGACATTCCACTGATCTCATTGAATAAATGCCTCAGTTATAGACAACGAGTATTTATAATATTTTAATACGAAACATCGGGTTAGACCAACCGTATATCTATTGGCTCTTAAGAACGGGTATGTTCCATTAAAGTACCCATTTCTTAACTATTACCAAATCTTTATTCGTGAAAATTCAGAGGCTCGAATCAATGATTCATTAACTGTAAAAAGATATTTATTTCGCAATATCCAACTTTACATTTGTTAATAGTTAACAAATCCTGGTACATAGAAATATATTCTTTTCTCAGTGCAGCGTTGGCCTGTGCCAATACTTGAATGGGGGACCGTCCAGCCGCGCAGTGTCTCAGTGACTCTCGAGCTGGCGCCAGTTTTGCTGAATTTCCGATAGTAACTTGCATTACTATCGGTAGAAGCTTGGCGAAGCCGATCGGCAGAGGTTTTTCACAGTTGCCCTGTGCCCTCGTGCAGATATGAAAGAGTCGATAGGGCTTGGGGGGGGGGGGCGTCTGAGGGAATTTCAAATGAAAAAAGAAGTCGCAAAGATATAAAAATGAAGATTAGAAATACTTCCAGGGTCATTGGACTAGTTGGAATTTGATTAGGCTCGTACGATAATTTTTATTCATATCGCGCACGTTCGCTGCTTCGACAGGCAAACAGAATGCTATTGGCAGGTATGGGGGGGTGTATGAAAGACTAAAGAGGCAGAGAGAGAGAGAGAGCCGTGGGAGAAAAATGGTGCAGCAACGAAACAAAAAAGGTTTCAACATAGAACAAATATAAAACCGAAGCGGTTGCCGTGGGAAAAAGGAATTTCTTTTTTTCCTTCGTCAAAGGCTCGCAAACTGCCGTTCGCGTGATGCTTTCATCGTTCAAATGTTTCGCGCAAACGACCGGGAAATAAAATGAAACGAACGTCGAGTGAAAGGCTCTTTGAAAATGGGAATAAAAATGAAACTTTATACGTGTAATATTTCTTTCGTGTCTGCGGACGAGGCAGTACAAAAATAACGAGATCAACCGCAACCTTTGTACAGTGTTTGCAAATCGTGCGGGGAGCGCCCTTCTGTTTTCATCTCTCGACCAGTGCTCGGGTGTGAAAGTGAAAAGTATCGTGCGTTTTGAGCTTCTGCAGCGACGTGGAAAATACAGTAAGTACGCGAAGTTGACAAGACAGTCGCTTGACAATGGCCACTATGCATATCTGTATTTACAGGGTGAAAATTGTATGGTAGTCATGCGTTTTTAAGGGCCTGGCGCGGAGATTCTGCGACTGAGAAAAATATAATCGTTAAGGCGTTACATCTATGTGACTCTCCGAAAAAAGAGACTTCTTTGGGATTTTTTTTTTAAATACCTAAACAGCCATCAAAATGAGGCTTGGCGAGTTCATTATACATATGTTGATGCATACAAAAAAACAATTATGAAAAAAAATGCAGAATGGTGTCTCAGTCGTAGCTAGTAAGACCGTTTTTAGGCACTCTGTGGGAGGACGCATAAGTTTGATAGATTGGCACTTCGAACAAAAAAAATCGTTATTAATATTAATTTTGCTGGAGAAGTACACACAATTATTTAAAAACATAATTTTTTCGGAAAACGGCATAATTTTAAATACGTTTTTCTTTTTTTCGCAAAAAAATCGGTCTTAGTTTGTTAATAAAAACGAGAATTGTTAGTGAATCATGTGTACTTCTTTAGAGAATGTACCTAGGAAGACACAGTAAAATGTTCAAATCAACCCGATGAAAACTACCGCAATTCTGCGTTCTTGAAAAAAAAGCCCGAAAAAATAAAATAAATGTAAAATGCATTTTAAATTCGATAAGTGGAATTCAATTCCATCGATTTTTTACTAGGAGTGTATAGTAGTGCTTTTAGTTTCTTGGTAGTGTTCGGAATTTATTTATCGTTATCCTGCTCAACTCAATATTGAATTTCGATTTTTCCCAGATGGTTCAGTTTTTTCGGGCAATTACTACTCATCACATAAATATGCTGTATTTTTTTCAAGAGGAATTTAAAAACTATTAAAAATCATATTTTTCTCAGTCGCAAATTTTCTGCACAAGACCCTTAAAAATAACCTCATAGTTGTCGTCTTCTACAATTCAATTTTAAGAAGTTGACGCGAAAAGCGCCCCAATGAAACTTTCTCCGTTGATAAAGTTCCCAAATACCATAGCAGATAATATAGTGCCGACTATTCATCAGTTTCCCTAATTATTCCCAATCAATTTTCAGCTTCAATAAACTAAAAAAAATATAATACGGAAAGCGCCCCAAAGAAGCTTCCTCCATTGATAAAGTTTCCAAATAACATAGCAGATAATATAGTGCCGATTATTTATCAGTTTCCCTAATTATTCCCAACTAATTTTCAGCTCCAATAATTTTTACAGAAATTTCGTAAGAGAAAACGATCTCTAACTCTCATTCACGACTAATGTCCAGAGAGAACGAGCTGCTCCGGTGGATTTGAGTGAAACCTCGTTTGGCAGAAAGTCCATCAAAAACATTTAATTCCGACTGGAATCACATCGCCACAACGACGAGAGGGGCGAGGGCTCACGTGGATGACCCTCGATAAAATATTTCCAATTTCATGTCACGTTTCGACTTTGATCCCTCTTGCCCTCGGATTGCCTTGTACTAGAATACCGAAACGATTCATCAGCGAATGTGAAAACGAACTTTGCAATCGGAGAATCGTTTGATCGCAGCGCGCGTTCGTCCTGGGTTGAATTTCGTTTGAAAAAAAAGGCACGAACATCCGAAGCACCCAACGTCATCTGTTTGCATTCTGGTATCCTTTACTCCGATAAATCCATGTACCCGGATACTCGTGTGTAGCCGCAAAAACGAGGAGCACATATATACGCGCATAGGTAAAAATCTATGCGCGCGATCCTGTGCAGGAGAGACCTGGGGACAATTGTAGCGTTTTGTAGCCATGCTTCAATTTTATGATAGGGGAAGAACGATTGGCAGAGAGAAAGCGATTTATTCACAGGAAGAACACTCGTAAGTTGTGATAATCAAAATAGCTGAAAATGAGGTTAGGTAGTGTTTTTGGCGGTTTGGCATTTTTGAACAATTTTACGGGTATTGGCACCTGTCATATGGGCGGAGCCTAAAAAAGATGGCGGCGATAAGAGGATCGTGAAACGTAAACAGTCGTGTCATTTACTGCAAATTTCTGTGATGTTATGATAAGTACCCGTGAAGAACGACGCAACCGACCCAAACTCGAGCCAGCGTCACGCCAATCACATTCTACGATTGGCCGATGAGCGGCAGCACTACCGGCTTAGTGTTGCGCCACGGTAGGAGTGATCTCTTCGGCCCAACGCTGGCATGTACGGTTGGCCAATTGTAGTCTTACCGGAAATCCTAACAGTTGGCCGGGTATTGGCCCAACATTGGGCCCCTGAAAAACGACGCAACCAACCCAACCTCGAGCCAGCGTCACGCCAATCACATTCTACCATTGGCCGATGAACGGCAGCACTACCGGTTTAGTGTTGCGCCACGGTAGGAGTGATCTCTTTGGCCCAACGCTGGGATGTACGGTTGGCCAATAGTAGGCTTACCGGAAATCCTAACAGTTGGCCGGGTATTGGCCCAACATTGGGCTAAAGAGATTACGATCATTGGCTGACGGTTGGCGTGATCACCGGCCCATAGTAGGGCTAAGGTCGGCTTCATATTGTTGGCGCAATATTCGGGCTAGTGTTGGCCCAGTGTAGGGCTGTCAAAACAACCCAATTCTTAGCCAACAATCGATCAGATTCACAAGTTTCTGTGCTCGATGATTGCTCATCGAAAGAATTATTAGATTCACTAACATCGTTATGCACAATCACTTGTTCGTGGAATGTTTCCAAATTTGTTTCACTAACTACTTGTCTTTTTGTTTCGTTGCCTCTGATCCTAACCTGCTGTAAAGAGTCTTCTAATTTTAGTCGTCGTTTTAACACTCGACGTTTCTTAATACTATCATAATAACTCGGCATTTTTTTAATACACCACAAAACTTTAGTATGAATCAATTATATTTTTAATAAAGTGAATTTCAGATAACAGTAATTATGAGTTTTTATTATCACAGGACGTAGAAAATTGCATGCAGCGATCATAAAAAAATATATAATAATAATATACGTAAAAAAGCATTCTTGTATATATGTATGGACTATACTGTTCAAAGCCAGTGTTGGGTCAGGATTGGCAATTCGTCAGTTTTCCATGCTAAAAATAAGCATTGGCAAAACCATGCTCAAACGATTGGCTCAGAGTCAGGGCCTGCGCTCGCCCCGACAATTGGCCGACGGTCATTAGTTAGTATTAGCCCAGCGTTGGCTTTTCGATGGTGTGCCGAGCTTCAATTCGAGACTGGCAAACCCATGATCAACCGATTGATGTTCGGGGCCAACACTGTTCGAGGCCAACACTGGGACCTGATAGTTGGCTGACAGTTGGTAATCGATGTTTGGCCCAAGGTTAGGTGTTCGTTGGTTTGCCATGCTTCAAATGAGCACTGGCAGAATCATCGCCAAATCATTGGCCCGTATAAAGGACGAACACTGGGTATTAGTCATTGGTGCTGAATATCGTACCAAGCGTCGGCCGCATCTTAAGCGCCGGAAAATTTTTCACGGGCAGTACTGCAATTTGTGACTGGGCTGGTACCAATCCGAAACAACGCAATTTTGTGGACGGCGAACTTATTTTGAAGGCACCGCATATTTTAAAATGTGGTAAAATTAGCGGGGTTTGCGATACCGGTGCTGTCAGCTTTAAAGCGTTTTGTTTACAAACGTCTCAACTACGACATAATTCCCATGAGATTGATGGTGCAGTATCAACTTCGGGCGATGTTTTCTTTCAGATTTATTTTCCGAGCTCTTTCTATTCGAGCTTCACGAGTCAACGCATTTTCAGAATTTGGTGCATTGCACGATGAGACAGCGAGAGTTTTCGAGTATCGTTATTTCGCGGTTATATCTGTAAACAAATATATAGAATAAAAGACGAAATTGGCGCATAATCCCATGTAGAGTCTGCCATGAGTTACCCAACGTTACGATCAGGCCAATATTGGGACCATCGTATTAGCCAACAAAAGAGAAATAATATTGGCCCATTACTGATCCGCTCTAAACTGAAAACTGGCACAATATCGGCCCATTACTAAAGATTATCCTGGCCTATCTTTAAAAACTAATAAACAGCCGTGATAGTTAAACTAAATTTGGCAATCCTAAAGCTGGCAATCCTAAAATACTGGCTATTACATTGGCTCATTATTGTCGCGTTCTAAATTGAAAACCGACCCAATATCGGCCCATAGTTAAAACCTATCACGGCCCATCTTTCAAATTCATTAAACAGTCATGATAGATAAACAATATTTGCCCATTTTTAAACTGGTGATGCTGAAGTACTGTCAATTACATTGGCCCATTATTGTTTCGTTATAAATTGAGAACTGGCACAATATCAGCCCATTACTAAAACTTATCCAGGCCCATCTGTTAAAACCAATAAACAGCCGTGAAAGTTCATCGAAATTTGCCAATTTCAAAACTGGCAATGCTAAAATACTGGAAATTATATTTAATTAATCTAAGCCCTTTATTGGCTAAGTGGGTCAGACCATACCTGCTTTTATTTTATTTAAGCCTTGGGTTATTCATTATCTGTATATTGTGCCAGAATAAGCAAATAACTGGCACGTCATATATTAATCGTCTATATTTTGTAGTTCAGTTTTTGTAATCAAGTCTTGGCCTATTATTGGCATTTGTAAATAATCAACATAAGTAAGTGAAATATGCCAATTTTGAAACCTGCCATATACGCAAATCATTATTTATTTCAAGGTTATTCCATGAAATATGTATCCATAAGGACCAATCTCGGGCCAATATTGGCCCGATATAGGTTGAATATTTATCACGCACTCAAACAAACCCACGGCCCAATATTGTAGATAGACTAACTTCTAGATAGACCAACTGTGAAGGCCCATCATAGAGCCAGTGGTCAATTTCTACATAGGCCCTTTAAGAGGGCCCACATAGGACCAAGTGCAATCACCAACATTGGTGCTACAATGAATTAAATCATTGGCCCAATAATTGTTGGCTCTGTTGGCCGATATCGGGCCGTTCTTATCATTTCTACAAATGCACCTCATTGGTAAATACTCACGGCCCAATATTCTAGAAAGGGTAACTGTGAAGGCCCGTCTCAGGCCCAACGGTCAATCTCTACATGGGATGTTGGATTTTTTACCGTGGTGACCGCTCAGTCACGCATCGACTGGCACTGAACTCGAAGAAAATTTTGCCAGTTTCCCTGTGCCCTCGCGAAAAAGGGCCAGAATAGTAAAAGTCCAATAGGGCATACGAAGTATCGATAAAAATTTTAAAAAACAATAGTCATTTATTAATTGACTTCACAATCACGTTTTGAAGTATTTCCAAATAGAAATCTCGAGGAACGAGCAAGGGCTGTTTGACGTCGCCCAATCGATCACGAAAGTCGATATTCCTGTCGCTCGTACAGGAGCATCGAATGTGCTCTTGGAAATATGCAATATGCATGATCCTTCGCTTTCGATTCATGGACTTTGTTCTACGGCGCACAGTATTCTAGACGTGTCACGGTATTTTAGACGCGTCATTTTAGCATATCCCGGATTTGTGGGGAACGTCGCCCTAGGGGGACAAGAATATCGCGAAAAACGTTGAATAAATGAGACGTAATTGGCTCCAGACGCTTGACGGTGTCTCCTTTCGACGTGCCTGTTGACTCTTATCCGACCAAACTCAATTCTTCATTCCTAAAATCTGCTTTGTCTTCGGAAATATCGGCCTCACGTTGAACGGAGCTCCCGGCGGAGGAACATTATTCACCTCACTTTTGTACCTTGATGGACTTTCATCGCGTGCTCTGCTAGACACGTATAGCCAAAAGACAATTTTGAAAAACCTCGCTTATTTTTTGCGACCGTCCAATAACTTTTGGACAACTAAAGCTCCATGAAATTGGAACTCTCACGATCCATTCGCTTCTTCATTGGAACACGACAAAATCAAGAGATTTCATAGAGATAAAAGAGGAATCAAGAAATCTAGACAATAAAAAAAAAACCACGCTTACTTTTGGCGATCGTGGAATTACTTGTATACAACTGGAGCTTCGTAAAATTGGAACTCTCATGATCCATTCGTTTCCCCATTGGGACACGAAGAAATCAAGAGATTTCGGAAAGATCAAAGACAAATCAAGAGATCGAGAAAATATCAAAATACCGCGCTTATTTTTGACGATCTTTGGATGACTTTTAGACAACTAAAGCTTCATGAAATTGGAACTTTTACGAGCCACTCGCTTCTCCATTAGATCACGAAGAAAATAAGAGATTCCGAAGATAAATCAAAGAGATCGGAGAGAAATCATGAGATCTACCAGACTAGAGCTTGATGAAGGTGAATTGCGACAATTTTTTATGGATACCCAGTTGACAGAATGAAAGTTCCGTTCAGTGGATTTTATTCTGCATATCTTCAAGTATGTTTATGATTTTTTCACAATATTTTGTAACAAAATGGCGCCGCTGGGGCTGGATGAAGCAAGTCAACTGCGCGTCCTGCGGCCGGCAACATCACATTGCCAATTCTTCACTGATTGACTTGAAATTTTTGGAACCTCACAACCTTATTTTAGGGCGAACTACTTGAGGTGGTACGAGCACGCGCTCTTGATTTCTATATATTTTGTTCCAATGTTAACCAAACATTGTACATATCATGATGCATTCTTGAGTGCAATTTCAGAACAGTCGACTATTTAGATTGGGAGATAATCGGTTTAAAAATTGTAACTTTTAACACTGCAGGGTCTGCATTGAAATGCAGACGGAATCATCTTCCGTAAAAAATATTTCTCCTCTATATTGCAACACAAATTTTTATTTGGCAGTGATTTTTAATCGAACAAAGTTTTTAATTAGTAATGAATGAACGAACACTTTTATTTGATAATGAAGATAACATACTCAAAATATTTATAATGTAAATATTTTTTATGATAAAAGTTTTTAACTTTCGGAACACGATAATTTTTTTTCTCGGAATGTTGAACAACACTGTTCTGCGGTGTTACCATGTGTTCTTATTATAGGGTCCCCTATATTATTATTATTTGTCTCCTATAATAAGAACCACGTGTTCTTATTATAGGGGACAAATATTTTTTACGAAGGATTATTCTGTCTTTAGTGGACGTTTTTAGCAAAACTGAATAGTAAAGGCAATCCAAACTTTTTTCACTTTTTCCCTAACTAGTTCGCTACCTAAACATAATTTTTTCTCAGAATGTATAAACACAATGGAATGGTACGACGAATTATGTGACCTGACTTTCGTTCAATGCAGACCCTGCAGTGCTAAAAATTGCAATTTAAAAACCCATAATCTCCCAATCTAAATAGTCGACTGTTCTGAAAGTTCACTCAAACATGCATAATGATTTGAACAATGTCTGGTTAATATTTGAACAAAATCTATGGAAATCAAGAGGGCGCGGGGATTTTTGATACGTTGAAAACTTTTTCCGAGAAAAATTATTTTCGTCGATTATTTTTCACCGAAAACAATTTTTTTCTCCAATATGCACCATTTGATCAAAAATCGATATTTTTTACTTCCCTAGGTACTTTAAAGGCAAATCTCATCTCGAACTCAAGCTGTTCTGAATTTTCGTTCCCGGTTAGAAAAATTGAAGGAGGAATTTTGTCTCCTGGATGACACTATCAGGCAAATGCGTTTCCGGTGAAGTATTTTCTTCATCCAGCTCCAGTGCCGCCACTTACATACAAAACCTTGTGAAAAAATTCATAAATATACTAAAAGATATGCACAATAAAAGCCACCGAAGGGAATTTTCATTCCGCCAACTGTGTATCCATAAAAAAATCGTCGAAATTCACCTTTTTCCGGCCTTCAAACTGGCAGTCTCCCCTAAGTTTCAATATTCACCCCACTCATACGCGCACGCCAAAACTCGGCTCACAAGTTCCATGACCACCAACAAACAAAGTGTTCCACACTCCTCGCGCATGACCCAAATTTAGGACGCGAGTGGAAAAAAGGCAAGACCTTCACAAGGGGCCGAAAAAATAAATTGCTTAATGCGTTTTTGAAACAGTAATAATTTCGCGGGTTAGCCAAGAGCAGGATCGTTAAAGTTTGCTTCAACGATGCTTCATCGCCGTCGCATCGCACGAAGCACGAAATAAAAAGCTCGCATGTATATACGACGCTAAGGGGTTACAACGACGGACAATTAGTGAGAAACGTTCCTGCGCTCTCGTACAATATCGGACCTCGAGCAGCAAAGACCACGTTGATCGTGACTTTGACTATCCATAGAAAGAGCGAGCGAGAGAATTTAAGTACTCACTCTGAAAATTACGAGAACCTGCGGCTTCACAAGCACACAAATGCTGTGAAGTACGAGCGTTTTCCGCGACCTTTGAAAACCTTAAAGCGTATCGCAATAAAAACTCTCCTTCTTCCCTTTCAAAGAGCATCAAAGCTGTAAAAAATAACCTCCTCACCCCCCCCCCCCCCCCCCACCCCGTCCCTTCAGCTCGAAAGAAACGTTATTACATTCTGGGGGCACGGAAAATACTTCACCGGAAACGCCGTAATTTCCTCTCCGGCTTGAAAAAATAAGCACGAGAAAAAAAATGGACCCGAGCGATTCGCCGAACCAAGAACAAAACTGCATTCACCAGACATCGAAAATATTTTTCTCCTGCAACTGTCCGACGTTTTTTTTTTAATATTCTTTTTCGACCAAACGTTGCGGTGCAATGGCACAAAAACCATGCGAGGATTAAATTGTCGTTCGTGACAGCCAACAAATGGCTCAATTATTCTGCACCGTATCTTAACGAGAAGTTCGCGTTTCAAACGAATGACCGGTCGTTGTATTGTTCACGAGACACGTGAGCGCAATGAAAAATGTATAAATTACGAATGATGCGAAATTTCGGATATTTCGGAATTTTCGGAACGACACTCGACTACTTTCGCGCTCACATTTTTTTGTTTTATTGCAGTCGTTTTTTTGAAAATCACTTCGCATTTTTCATTGGACTCGTCATAAAGATTGCCGTGTGCTAAAGTGACGAGGCCGTAAATGCATGATGAGTTTCGATCGAAACGGTCAACGTGGTGATGTTGGACAATGCACGAAAATTGGACACGTTTGTTGGACCGAAGTGAGGTCGCAATGCTAATAATATTTAGTATAATTATCTATTTAATTATTGCAAAAAATACAATACTTATGATAAGTTATTGTTTTATATATAATATAAATATATGTTATCATATAAAAGGGAAAAAATGGAATAAGGTGGGCACATAAAAACGGAAAGCACTCCGTGCGATGGAACAGATTTAAAAATAATGATAAATTATAGACAAGTAATTATTGTAGATGATAATATTAATAATAATCCTTTTAATTAATTTCATAATTGTAATAAATGATAAAACTCATCATAAGTTATTGTATTACGTAAGATAATTTATTACAAGTTTATTGGTGAGAAATTATAACAATTAACAATAATAATTATTATATATAAATATATGAATTGTTTTTACAAGGGGGCGAAATGGGATCGGGTGGGCACGGAAAGAGGGGAAGCACCCCGTACGATGGACAGATAGGAAATTGTTTTTTAATGTATATACCAGTAATTATTATATACAATAATATTATAATAGTATAACCGTATAATAATAATAATGGTGACTGATTTAATTATTGAAATAAATTGTACAACTCATAAATTATTATATTATGTATAATAATTTATGACAAGTTTATTAGGAAGTTATAATAATAATTAATAATAGTGAGTTAGTAATAATTATCGTTATATATAAATATATAAATTATCATATACAAGGGAAAAAATGGAATAAGTTGGGCACGTAATCATGGGAAGCACTCCTTTTTACGTCCCCCTTTTTAAAGGGGAAGAACGATGGAACAGATATAAAAAATTAAAATATCTATATACGAGGAATTATTATATATAATAGTGTTATAATAATTGTGATTCATGTAATGATTATAATTAATTATAATACTTGTATCAAATTATTATATTACATATAATAGTAATTTACAATAATACATTAGTGATAATTATTACGTGTATAAATATATAAATATAATATACAAGTAATTATTATATATATGAATATTATTATTCGCGCGGCTATGCATTTGTTATAGAAACGCTAGCGTCGATATCGGGCAACACTTGTGGAAATTTACTCGGTCTGTCTCCGGCTTCATTTACACCTCACACACACACACGCGCGCGCATTTCGATGTTGAAACGTCTATATTTCGAAGGGTTCAAACCCTTCGCCCAGCTCGCCTCGTTCTGTCTACTACGAGGGTTGACACACGACGAATACGTCTGCGCAATTGGAGACACGAGTATGCATCGTTAACGAGGACACTCAACGTCGAATTTTCGAGTCTCGAGAGATTGTCAATCGATCCGATTACTTTTTTTCCGTACCGGGAAAAAATTCGTTCGAACGTTGTTGAAAAATGGGTCGGAATGACGCGATCGGTAAGCGGCTTGGCCGATCTCCCGTGACAAGCGGCGTTGGCCGGGGCCAATACTTCGATGGGTGACTACCGAGGGGAACCTTTCCGAGTTTTCGGTGGTAGGAGCCCAAAAGGGACGGAGGACGAACGTTCAGAAGGAAAGAAAAGGGCTGGAAAAGGGTTGCCAAATTTTAAATCTTTTTGCCGTAGACATATTTTTAAATTCGTAACACGTTAAGGAGTTTCGGGACAATTGATTGTTAAAACAAAATGTTCGATTTTTTTTTAGAATTGATCTTTGGTGATGATAAAACAGGATGTCAAAAGAGTTCTTCTCTGAAATAATTCTAAAGATAATTATTAATTGTTTTTATATCACGATAATTTCAATTGTAGATGTTGGCGCGAAATGCCACGTTATCGGCGCTGGCGCTAGTGGCGTCACCGTTCGAACGCGACTGAATAGGCTATGTGTACGGCTTAAACGCGAGACTACATAAATGTGAAATTGGCTGTCATTTTACATCTCCAGCATCCGAAAAAAATCGACAACTAGTTTAATTTTCGTGCAACGATGTGTGAAAGTGGATTTGTGGAAGCAACTTCGAGTAATTTGCCGACTGTGGATTTTTATTTAGGAGAGGCTTGATAAATTATATCAGTTATTGTCGCTACATGTCATAAGCGTATTGAAAAAGACGTATTTAAAAAAACATAGGGGTGGGCCAAAATGTCGAATGACCAAATATAGAACGACAAAGATTTCGAAACGACAGAATTGTGAACTCTCAAAATAACGAAGGTTTAATTATTCGATTAATAATGAAGGTTAATTTATTCGATTAATAACGAAGGTCAAATTATTCGAAATTTTATCCTTTGACCGATGACGAAATCGAATAACTATTACACCAAAGAATTATTCATTCGAGAGCTCATTTATTCAAGAACATATATTCCGATTTGAACAATCTACAACATTCATATCTCCGAAATGGAAAAAAGTGAGTATCTAATATTCGTAATATCGTCTATAGCAAAAAGCCATATATCGAGACTATACAAACTTCGAATATGTAGATCTTAGAACACACAAATGTTCGATGGTCCGAAATGGCGATTACCTAAATCGCGAACATGGCATGGCTGCTTAACCCGACTGACCACTAACGCCATCTGCCATATTCATTCTGAAGCGCAAGTAGTATTGCTCGATTCCAAGTTTTCGCTATCCGGACCGTTCGTCATTTTAACTGATCGACTTTTTGGTCCGTCGTTTTAGTGCATTCGAAATTTTGAACTGTCGTAATATTTACAATTCGGCTATTTGACGTCTCGAATTGTTTGATGTATATATACAGGCGAATCGATATTATGTCTCTCATTGTTTTGTTTAAGGAGGTACGGTGATTGGAGCGAGTTCAAGATAAAAGCCCGATTTTTTTTATAGCATTGTCGAGACCTTCGTCCATGCGTATTCGGAGTTTCCACGAGATTTACCGTACACTTTCCGAGTTATTAATTGTTAAAGTTGGTGAATTAGTCACGCGTAGACGACAAAATGTGCCTGTCCTCTCATATATCGATTTTTTTGTGCTACTTGGAGCCAAGAAACACGTTACAAAACTGATGGTTGCGTTCATTGAATCTTTGTGATCGATAAGGCACCTCGAATTGGAAAGCTCGCCGCAGAAATAAGCAATAAATTTAGAAATAAAGTCGCAAAAACCGAAGTTTTTGGAGAGCGAGACTTCTCGTGACGTAACAGCAGCCATCTTGCTCGACGTGTGGCAACGCCGGATACCCGCGCAAATTTGATTCGTCTAGCGGATATTTTCAACGCGAATTAAAAATATTATTGTGCGAAGCCGTACATTTTTTAATGGATTATAAAGGGCCTTTCGTCGATATTTACTTGAAGTTCTTTTACGTACAGCAAAGGCATCTCAATTTTTCTGGCGACATGTACCTATACAACGCATCTATATATAACTTCAGCATGGGAGAACCGTCGCATAAAATAATCGTTCCTTTTTATACCTGCAAATATTGTGAAAATTGGGAAAGGGAAAAATAACATAACAATCGATGAATTATGTTTTGACTTTGGACAGATTGGACATTGGACATTGAGGTTAACTTCAACGCGACGTTTTTTTTATTTGCAATCGCAATATTATCTTTTCATTTTCTAATTCTTGTCCGTCAGAATCTACATTTGTCTCTAAACTGGACTTCAGGTACAATCCCGTTACTCTTTTGATAAACTTCCACAGTATTTTCATTCTCCATGTTAACCGGCTACAAAAAATAATAAGCCGGGCGCGTGGAACCGATGACAGCCACCGAAAATGCGACGATGCTAAACGTTCAACGATATGGCGTACTTCTGAAGTCTAGTAGTAAATGATTAAGGTTGTTTCCATATTATAAAAATAATAGGAAACCCAAAATTCAATACTTAAAAAATATTTCCCGAAAAATAGGCCATATACATATATCTAAAACGTGGCGGTATTGCGGCGTGAGATAGACTCTAAGTTTACTAGCATGGTCACCACCGTACCTCCTTAATCTGATATTTGTCTTCGCTATAAATCAATTTCGAGATTTTGTGTTCACAATTTCGATTAACTATTGTACAGGCTATTATAAGATTGATCTATCTATATTGGAACGTTCGTCATTACTGAATTCGAAACTTCGGTCCTTCTGAATATTGATCCTTTGAATTTCCGATCCCCACCCAAAAATATTTCACTGCAGTTTATGTTATAACACGTTTACCCTTTCAACTAAGTGGTATTCGCAGCAAAAATAAGTGGACGATGGTTTCGGCTTGACACGTCGTGCTGCATCGAACTACAGATTTCGACGTTTTATGTTTTGTGGCACATTCAGAAATACCTTATTGGAGGCACTTTCGTCGCATTTATACAAAGAGAAACGAAACAAGCCTAATACGATATTGTCGTTGTCATCGTTGACAGAATACTCCTATTACACGAGTAGTTCGTATACCACCTTTCGAACAGTGACGTCACAGAGCTCTCGGGTAACTTCGGATGCTCTCTGCACATTTGTGCCGAGCCGAACAGAACAACAATTTCGAAGTGCTAGATCGTTGTTAATTATTGAAGAACAAAAAAACAAAAATACTTTACTTTAAAAACCGCATATGATCTTTACGATGAAAACAAAATAATAATTTAATAACCTAATTGACGAAATGTTACCGTTTGGTTCAAATTTATACACAAATTCTTTTACATATACTGAATGCACCCGCTAAATTTCAAATCGATCGTCTACACTGTTTCTATAAAATTGACAATTTAAAAAACACTTTTAACATTTTAACACACTTTTCGTGCGTAAAACTGCCATTCAGCGATGAGCGTAGGCATCTCTCTATATTTGAGTGTTTTTCAATTGTAAACTTTATAGAAACGGTGCAAACGATCGATTAAAAATTTGAAGGGTGCATTCGGTATATGATGAAGAATTTGATGTATAAATTTGAATAAAATCGTAACACTTCGTCAATTGTCCCGAAACTCCTTAAGGTGGGACACCACTGGGACGGATAAAAATTATCGATTTTTCGCATTTTCTCAAAGTATACATATTCGAAAATATATAAAAAAGAAAATTCACGTTGAAATATTGAAAATTGACAAGAGCACAGACTAATCAGTGAGAGCAACGATTTACGTATAAGTACTACAACGTTCATCATCATAACTCCAGCTAAAATTGTCCGATTTTCATTTTTGAAAACCAAAATTTCCAACATTGCAGTAACTATCGTTGCACGCGGCCGTTTTTTTAAGTGTTTTCCAAGCTCTCGAATATAAGCAAAATTTTCGCCAAAATAACCCTTTTTTCAACATCCACCCTTTAGTGATTTTTTTTTTCGAATAACGGCTACGGACCACGAGAACTACATCGATGCATATTATAAAACTTTTTTATTTTATTTTTCAGGCCAACTATCGTCGATGTAGGGATTCAACCGTTGAAGCACATTTGTTT